>BMAO01004065.1:0-71481 GCA_019973975.1 Trichonephila clavata
AAAGAACATGGGAAAGAGACATTTTTAAACTTACTTTCCGGTGTGAACGTGTTATTCAAAGAAAGCAAATTGTTGCATTTTGGTTCCGATACACACTGCGATAAGTGAAATTTTCCTTTTGTTGCCTATTGTAAAAATTTATTACGATTAAATATGAATTTGTAATTAGAATTATGTTAAGTTGCCTTATACAGCCATATGATGGATTTGAGGGAATGAGTGAGAGTTTATTCATTTCGCTCTCTCATACAACACTTGGACATTTGGTTTTGGACCTCGTAATTTTCATCCTCAGTCCGGTGACGAGAACAACAGCTGAGCTAGCACCGTCTTTCCTAATTTCTCCATGACATTATTGTAGAAGATAATTTTTCGTGCAATCAATACGAATTGCTTTAAGTGGTACCAGGAGTCGAACACGCAACACTCAGGATGATGGATTTAACAAATACTTAAAACATTTCCTCAGGTTTCTTCATTATTGATATATTTCTTCCTCTACTTGAATTTTTATCTATCTCACCAATGGAAGGCTGATTAGAATGACTTTCAGAAATTAGGTACCCATTTTAACTCAATTTTGCCCCACTATTTGGGTAATTAACTATTGGTTGATTGTAGTTTCATCTTTTAAATGTTGTTGAAGTTGTATAATTGAAGATATCTTACGTTATATAAAAGAAATTCACAAATTTTCAAAACACTGCTTAAATATTGTTTTCATTTTTAAAAAATAGATTTTTTTTAAAGAATGGACAAAGATTCTCCGCATAAGGAGGTAAGTTAATCGAGAATATCCTAAAAATTTCCTCCATTTTCTCCGTTTCCGCTGGAATCTTTATTTAAAGAAAGAAGAATCCTCCATTGTAAATCTTCCTTATCCTTCGTCAAGAAATGCATTTTGCCGTCCATCGAAATCCTGTAAGAAAAACTGTACATACTGTTTCTCCTCTCTACTTCTAAAAATTCAATTAATTTTTTTCCTAATTTACTTCTTATTTTTTCAACAAAGCCTTTGCAAGCACTGCAAGTCTCCAAAGATGAGGAGAGCCATTCCTGCTTGCAACATCTAGTGGCTCTGCTTTCGCTGCCAGATTTTTTAAAGCTTGAATTAATTTTAATTCAAACGCTCGCCACATTCTAAATATTCCAGTGCTTTCATTTGTCTAGACCACATACCACATAATACATGGCATGCGTGCATATGATATAATTTTCACGTATAAAAAATCTATCGACTCCAACTGGGATCAAACCCACAACCTTGTTCTGACGAAGCGCGCATGCTACCTCCAAGTCACCGAAACAAACTTTCAATACTAAATATGAAACAAAAGGGCTGACTACTAAAGCATCAATATATGCAGAACGCAATGCATATATATCTTTATTTTACAAAAATTATTAAAGCATGTCCAAATTAAATGAATTAATCCTTTGCTTCAAATTTTAAATCATCGTAAAACATCTGTAATCGGAATTTTAAAGACTTACGGAAATTGGACAAATCCTGAAACGAAGAAAGTACCTAATTGAGCCACGGCATCTTTTAAGCCTACTCAAAAGCTGATGAAACATATATTTAATAATGTAAAACGTTAATAATTTTTTTAAAGTTTAGAATATAATTGAAGTATGTATTCCTATTGATAAGAACTGAGAATGTTTTTGTAAGATAGACTCAAATCGTTCTATACAATCGATAATAAAAAAAAAAATCGAATGTGGTTTAGATAAATCTTTCAATAATCTTAGTTGTTGTTGGGTTCGTTATATTTGAAAAAGATTACTCCTCCTATGTATTTTCAAGAAAAATTTCACGGAATTTCCATTTTTATTTTCTTAAAGACTTCATGAAAGTACAATAGCAATTTTTAGTCTATGTTCTTGAAATTTCTAGAGGTCCTAGGCCGCAAATGCAAAATTAAGGTGACCTTAAAACATTTAAAGTAAACAGTCTATTATATATGTTGTAAAATACCTGTATGTAGTAGACAGCTACAAATTATCGTGCATTACTCACAATCTCACAAAAACCTATAGATAAACCTACTCTTTTATGAATAGCACCTGTCAGCAAAATAAATAGTGATAGAGTATGATTTGAAGACTTAAACTAGAGACGGATGAAGGACGTTACATATTAATACCCTCTTGTCATGGCTGCCATTTAGATCGAATTTCGCATTTTTTACGAGAATATTTCCGGGATTAGCATTTGATGAATCACCTTCTTCATATCATGATCTCACTGAAGACAATAGGAGATTGAGACAGGCACCTTGTGTCCTGACCCGAATGAGAAATGCCTTATTAAGTCTCCGATTCTAGTAACATAATGACTTCTCGAAACACTAAAAAAGAGGAATATTTTAAGAAGTGCAGGGAAACAAATTTTATAAAGCATGCAGACTCTGTGAGGAGGCTATCCGCGTGAATTTCCAAACTAATCCTCTTGGGTAACTTTGGGGCCAGCATTTATTCTATTTCACAGCCTCTTCGGGAAAAACACAAGATAGTTATATGCTAATTAATTCCACTATATAAAGTCTAGATTTCGTAAATGTTAGAGGGAGAGAGAGAAGGAATTGCCAAACTACATGTAAGTATCGTCTACGGATCACTTCAACGAGCTTAGCGCGTGTTTGATAGTATTATAGTAAAGTACTAGATTAATCATTAAAGGAATCAAAACAATTAGATTTAGTACCGACCTGAAGTTAGCAAGAGTTCGTCTCCTTGTCAATTCTGATAGTTGAGATTACTTTGACGTGAATATTATATTTGAATATTAGATTTGAGTATTAGATTTGAGTATCAGGATTAATCTAGGTATTAGAGAATCACTCCGAGGTTTCCACTTATAAATTGAACTTGTGCTTGTTAATTGTGTTTGTCTGTCTTCAATAAATAATTATTGTTATGGCTTTTGTTGGTGATGATATGTTTCCTCCTACACCAGGCGCGTCGGGCAATGTGAACTCAGTCCAAAATAGGACTGGGACACGACAACTCCTAATTAGAAAAACCTCCAAATTATATATTTAACTATTTAAATATATATCCCAGTTCTTACTAATTTTAAGGCTTGCTTTTTTCCCTTCAAATAAATTGTAATATTTCAGGAAAAGAAATGGAAGACTACCGTAGTATCTGTATCTACAGACCTTAATACATTTACAAGCCTATATATAGATTAGAAAAAATGTATCCAAATTAAAATAGTGTATTACTTTGTTACTCGAATTGTTAAAAAACTAATAAATACACAAATTCATGCCTTTTAAAAAAATAAACGAATAATTTTTCTCAGTAAAAATTAGATTTTTTCCAAAAATAGACACATCCTTGTCATCCAACACAGTTATATCAAATGAATAACGATTACATATTATTCCTGCCCATCGATGTCGCTGGATTTGTTACTTGGATAAGGAAGAGAATACCCCAATTTAAACACTTCTCATCTTAATATGATGAGTAAAAAATAAACAATTTCGTCCAGAAATTCCTATTAAATTGAAGCAACGCAAAAGGAAGGGAGCCCTAAATCCATTTATATAATTTTTGAAAGGAGTTCATTACCTTCACTTTTTTCCGATATTAAGTATACTTATACAAAATAATGTAAAAAGCATAATTCGATTCTTAGTTGCATCTTATTATACACTTCCCGTAAATCTTTTATGTTAAAATTATTGATTATAAAATATTATGCTTTAAATTATGTGTTAAGAACACAAATTAAAGTTACAAATAAAAATAATTTCAACAAATACCAGTCGGTGATTTCCTTAATAAAGGAAGACTTAATTTAATAAATTTACAGAATGATTTTAAGTTTCCTCACACACACATACAACCACTCTTGCTGTGTTTACTTTCTGAGAATAAGATTCTATTTTTAATTTAACACGCTTTTATAAGTTTCACTTGCATGTAACGGAGTCTTGGAACTCTATTTTTACCCACTTTAAAAGGTCAGATAAATTCGAACTTTTGCACACTTGTGAAGGACCGATGACAATACAATAATTTCATAATTTTATTCCATTGTCCTTTTCAGGATCGTCAGGAATAAGGATAATCAGATTTGGCGACAATTCTATATTCCACTTCCAGATTTGGCGGCTTATTGCATTTTCCATTTTCAGATTTGGCGACTAATTTCATACATCATTTCCAGATTTAGCGACTAATTTCAGATTTAGCGTCTAAAAGAATGAAGTGTAACCCTACAACAAACAAAAAAGTGTTCTGTATCTCAGAAAGTGGAGGGTGGGTGAGTGTTAGCAATTTCTTTCCATAATATAAACATTTTTCTGAAAATGAAACTAAAAAGAAAAGCTCATGCATGTGGAAAAAAAATAATTTACGTTCCAACTGTTAAATATCTTTAATTTTTATAAAGCAATACGTTTAGAAGTGATGATACGAATTAACATTATCGGAATACGTTTAAAAGGTGAAAACAAGATTGACACTTAATATTATCATGTTTTTATTAACTCGCTTTCTTTAATGTCTGTCCGGGTGGAATTTTGTAATTGCTTTTAAACTGTGTGACTTTCCGATGAGCTAGAGACTTCAAATTTGGACCATAGCTCAGAAGTGGATGAAAATACATAAAAATGTGAAAAAGTAGCAAAAAACGAAAAGGAGGAATTTTATAATTTTTAGTCCGTTATAAAAACATGGTACATTAAAATTTTTTTAATTCGAACTTTTTCTTCTTAACACACTTTTATTTATTTGACCTGTTCTATAGAGACGAGGCCCCGTAAACGGAGATAATAAATACCCTCAGACCCGTTAGTCAATATCCATTGAAGAGCAAGATTAATCCCAGCAGCCATGTAATTCCGGCTTCAAATATCAAACTCAAGGATAAATTCAACATTGAATAAATGATAGTTTAAAAAATTAAAAAACACACTTTTATTGTTGATCGAACTAAAAAATGAAAAATAAATTATAGTTTAAAAAAAACTGAAAAACACTCTTTTATACTGAATCGAACTAAAAAAGTCAAAAAATAATTCTTAATATAAGAACAAAATGACTAACGAGAAAATTTATGTCATTGGGGTAAAAGCGTGGGGTGTTATTAATTATCAATTGTTATAATTTCTAACTTCTATTCCGAAAAGTTCAATTACTGTAAAAATGTAGTACAAAGCACCCAATGACATAAATTTTCTCAATAGTCATTTTGTTCTTATATTAAGAATTATTTTTTGACTTTTTAGTTCGATTCAATATAAAAGCGTGTTTTTCAGTTGTTTTTTTTTAAACTATAATTTATTTGAATACAATCATGTATTCCCCTTGTGTTTAAGACTTCTCGGATGATTAAAATGTTAGTAGAATTCGAATACGCACGATCCAACGGAAATAAAATCAGCCTTTTTATCACCATAACGAAAACTTAACTCAGTTTTCTCCTTGCAGCTTTACTCGCCTTTCAGAAATATGAAAGTAGATTCATCTATATTTAAGCAAAAAAATATCAGGAAAACTCTTAAATGTATTCATAAAAATTGTATTCTTATTCATATCCTACAATTTGAATTTATAACCATTCAAACTAAAGGCTATAAGAAATAGAAATGAACAAGTTTTGATAACATTTAGATGCAGAAATTGGTTACGTAAAAGGTTTAATTTCTTTTTATTAAATTTTCATTGCATTTGAAAAGATATTCCTACCCTTTTGATTTTCAGTTACTAGAAAAAGGCTTAAAACATAAGATTTATGTTTAAAAGAACCATTGGAATAATACGAAGGTAATTTAATAAAATGGGGATTTACTTATAAACTCAAATATACAATTAAATTCAGAGATCAGCTAAAGGAAATGGATGCAAAATAAAATTTAAAATTTTTGTAGGTTAGAATTTCGTGTTATTCTCTGGATGAAAATCGTAGGATATTGCATAAACAGAAAAATTAACTTTTTTAAATTTTCATTTTCTTGGTTTTCATGTTGCAATTATTTTGATTTTAGAGAAAATTGTTAATATATGCTCTATAATTACTCCACGATACTTTATAGCATTATATGGATTTTAACTTACGTTGACATTTCCATGCAGTTATCTTTCATTTGTGATATATTTCTTCTGCTTCAATTTTTAAATGATCTCGAAACATGTGTATAACGCATTTAAGTTTTTAAAGGGTCAATGGATCGTTAAAAATTAATAAATTTTTCTGAAAAAATATTAAAACTTGTTTTAATTTTAATTATATTGCATGTATATTTCCTTATTTTTAGTATGAAACGTCTGCGATTAGATGAACTACCTATTACTGCCATTTGCTTACATTTTAAGATCTAAAAACTACTTATATATGTCTTAATACTTTTTAGTGAGAGCCTGAACCCTTATTTAATGAATTTCACAATTTAAAGAATTTTTCAAAAAAAAAAGGCAAAAAAAACCTAATTAATGAATAACATACCCCTTATTGACGAATTATTTTGACATCAGAAAATGATTTTTTATAATTTGATTTAGAAAAAAAATTGAATTTCTTTTCAAATGACACATCATTTCCTGCAAAACAAAAAAAAACTTTTCTTGTGCGCAACAAATTTGAACGGAACGGGGTGTAGCTCTTTGTTAGACTTTATAAGTGTAGATGAAACATGAGAGTAACTTATCGAGTGAATTTTGAACACAACACGAAATTTCTTTATTTCAACCCACTCACCCATGTAGAATATACACTCATGTCCATAAATTAAGAATAATTCAGAATCACACAGATATTGAACTCTAAAATAAAAATTTCACCTGTAGAATTATCACACATATCTTGAAGAAGAATATGCAAATTACAGGAAACCTCCAGTTGGAGCGGATAGTACGTCACAATGACGAGAGTGTAAGAGAGGTATAGAAGGAATGGTGGCAAAGAAGTAAGATTGTTCACAAGCGCTTTAAAAACCTTTCAGTGCAATAACCGCATAGTTTTGGCAAAAAGGAAGCATTTGGATGATTTTTTACGAGGTATAATTATTGAACGACTGGAATGTGGACGTACCCAGCTGGAAGTATCCGAGGAATTTCTAGATGTTACAGCACAGGTCACCCCTGAGTAACAACGCCGAATGAGGATCGGTATTTGGCAGTTACTGCCAAAAGAAACAGACGGAGCACAACATCAGACCTATCTTATCAGCTCTCTTCAGCTACCGGTACGACAGTTTCAAAGCAGACCGTGTACAGACGCTTAGGGCACATTTGTCTATATGCTCGTAGGCCTGTCAGATGTGTTCCCCTTACTCAACTCACTGTCCCCTGCGATTAACCTGGAGTAGAGAGCATGCATTGTGCACACCGCAACAGTGGTCTTGTGTGATGTTTTCTGACGAGTCCAGGTTTAGTTTACAGCCTGATACTCACCGGACTTTCATATGGAGAGCGCCAGGTACCCGTTACCACCAAGAGAACACCATTGAACGACACCGTTACGGTGGTGCAGGATGGCCCGTTTGGGGAGGAATTATTCTTGGTCCAGAACTGACCTGCATGTTCAGAGTGTAACGATGATAGGCCACATCTATCGGGATGTCATTCTGAAACAACATGTACGTTTGTTTTGGGGAGTCATGGGTGCTGAATTTCTGTTTATGGATGACAACGCCCGTCCTCACCATGCAAACATTGTAGATGAATGCCTTCAATCAAAGGATATCACCCGTATGGATTGGCCAGCATACTCACCGGACTTGAATCCAATAGAGCATGTGTGGGATATGCTTGGCCGACGAATTGCAGCCCGTCAACCCCCTCCCACCTGTCTACCGGAACTTCGGAGGGCATTGCTTGATGAGTGGTGTAATATTCCCCAAGATCAGATTGATAATTTGATACTCAACATGCGTAGGATTTGTAAGGCTTGTGTTGCATCGTCCGGGAGACATACTCCGTATTAACCATCATACTAACCATGTTATACTGTTTTTTGTAAATAGGTTCTTTTTTAAAATTGCTCCTGGGAGTAAAAATCGCAATTTTTATTAATTATGTCAAACATATAGCATCTTTTTTGCTCTTTACCTTTTGTTTAATAAATAGACTTTACAAATAAATCAAATTTGTTTTGCTTCTGTCTCTTTCTTTGCCTGAACTTCATTGTCTTTAATTTATGGACATGCGTGTATATTAAGAGATTTTATGATTTGTTTTCTTTGCTTTCTTTTTTGAGAGAAGTAAAAATTTTTAAAAAACGTATTTTTTGCAGAACATTTTGTTAATGAAAATTTTTGAAGCATGGCAGGCAATCAGCGATTCTGATGCAAAAGTTTATAGCTAAGCTTTTATCAAAGCTGTTACATTTCCTGTTGTTTCACAATGTTTGGAGACAGCAAAAACATTCCCCATGCAGCTAAATGTAAATGACGCAGTATTTTCTTCTCTGCCTAAAGCGGAAAAAGAACTCTTTCTAGTCCGGAATCAAAAAGATTGTCAAACACCTATTGTTCTGTATTTAAAAATTTCCAATTAGCTGGTATATAATAATTCAGTATTGATGATTTTGACTCCTAAATAAAACGAGTACCGTTTCTACCTGTGGATTTTTTGTGTGTGTGTGTATCTGCATACTGAGAATTTTCAAAAGGTAAGTGCAAAAAATGTGCACTTACCTTTTAAATTTTTGGACCCCTTTATTACAAAAAAAGCCAAAATGAGTAATAAAATGTTTGGTCCCAATGAATTCGTTAAATCTGGGATTTACTGTATTTATATTAATGGTATATTTCTTTTTTGATTGATAATCTCCAGAACCACGGGAATGATTTTAATGAAATTACATATCACATTTATATTATATACATTAAGGTTAACGAATAGCAAACAACAACTATGGATGTGTACGTCGCATCAGCTTAGGAAAGTCTAAAACAGTGTTTAATAAATTTCACGAAAATGGGTGAATAGTGAGTTTCTTTATACTTTAAGACAAGGTGAAACAATTGTAAGGAAAAGGAAACAGTTTCAAAATTGGGATATCATCATGAAAAGAAGCATATCTTCCCGGAGAAAGTTCAAGGTCTAAGAGTATGTAATCCTACACATAGCTAGAAACTTAAGGGAAATGAAAAAAAGCATTAGTCAGTCATCTTAACTGTTGGTTAATTAGTTTTACACCACATCTGTGTAAATCGATATAAAACAGGGATCTTGTAATTTTCAGAAACTATCAATAATAAGAATAAAAACAGATGATCACAAATTCCGTACAATACACACCGCAGTTTACACTAATTTATGCCTTCATGGTCAAACACGAAATTTATTTTATTAAGTTCAGATTTTAAATATTAATTATTCAGATTGTATTTTAAAGGCTATTATAACCAGAGCTTTTTGATATGAAATTGTGAAACAAGCCTACAGCACTATTACTTTCGTATTATGACTATAGTAATAGGTTCATCCGTATATTTTGCGATAAAATTTCAAAATAAGACAGAAATATCCATTAAAATGTATAAAGATCTACTTCAAAAAAAAATTTTTAATTTTTTAATAAGAATTATCAATTAATCATTATCCTTTTTAAAATCAGAAAATATTATTTCATTTACATGAAATAATCGAATATAACATATCTAACGCTAATACTATTTGAAACTACTGAGGAAAGTAAACTTGAAGAATAAAGAAACCATGAACGTTAAAAAGTTAATTATTCAACTTAAAAAAGCACTTTGAATCATACGGAGTTGTATTAAAAATTGATAAAATTTCTAAAAAGTATTTAGATGAAATTTAGGAAATACTTATAAAAAAACTTTTAAAGCTAAAGAAGTATAGAAATAGGCTAAAATGCAAAGCATGAAAAACTACAACAGAATTGATTTCTGTCAAACAAATAATACAAAAATTAAAGATTAATTTTAAATTTACATTCTTATACTTAATGTCTAATCAGCATAATACACATCACTCAAAAAAGTACATTTACAGCAATTAAAGAAATATATAACCATTTTTAAAACTTCGATTTATAAGCATCAAATGATAACATCGAATTAAATTCTGATTTCTATACATAACATTTTGAAATCTATATATATGCTCTAGTGTGTTTATATACCTGAAATGTAATACATTTAAATAACTTTCAGTTATATAAGTATTGAAAAACCATGTTATTTTTAAACTTCTTAAATATTAATTAATTTTAAGAATACAAATAGTGCATGCCCTGAAATAAAATTAATTTTCAAATAAACAGAACAAAAAAGGGTTAAATTTTAGGATAAATAATACAATACGAATGACACAAATACACAAAACAAAACACACCCATAGCTTACTTTCAGCAATTTATTTACAAATTAAGCCTATCACAAGAAAAACTCTTACAAAAAGCATGATTTGATTGCGCCAAAGTAGAAAAAATTTATTGTCAAAACTCAGAAAAATATAAAACATATATTTTTTAGAAATGTCAAAGGATAAAATACGCCGCAAAAATTTCCCACCTGAACATAAAGTATAAGTCTATAAATCATTTAGTGTACGAATACTCGTAAGTATAATTTTTTCAAATAAAATAACGCACATTTTCCAGTACCACACACACGTCACTAGTTTTTATCTTGAATAAGAAATTGAGTTTTATGGACTAATCACTTTAAGAATGTCTGAAATATAAGGATTCCAACCATTGTGAGTAAGCAAATGTCTATTTAAATTGCCGCGAATAGAGAAAGCACGGTTGCAAATGTCACAAACGTAAGGTTTTTCTTCGGTATGAATACGCAAATGTCTTTTAAAAATATTACTATCAGAAAAAGCCTTGCTGCAAATATCGCATACATGAGGTTTCTCTTTAGTATGAATACGCAAATGCGATTTCAAATGACTACTTTGAGTGAAAGCCCTCTTACAAGTATCACAAACATACGGTTTTTCTTCGGTATGAACACGCAAATGTCCTCTTAAAGTACTATTAGTAGAAAAACTCTTCTTGCAAACATCACAAATATACGGTTTTTCATTAGTGTAAATACGGAAATGCCTTTTCAAATTAGCTTTATCAGAAAAACCCTTCTTACAAATATCGCAGATATAAGGTTTTTCGCCGGTATGAATACGCAAATGCCTTTTTAAATAACGACTAACAAAAAAAGCTTTGTTGCAAATATCACATATATACTGTTTTTCTTTGGTATGAATACGCAAGTGTTCCTTTAAAGTCCAATTATTTGATAAAGTCTTTTTGCAAATGTCGCAAATGTAAGTTTTATCTTTGCTGTACTTAACCAAATGGCGTTTCAAAGAATCTTCTCGTGAGTACGTCCTCTTGCAGATTTCACGAATAAAATATTTCTCATTCTTGCGAGTACATAAATGTCTATTTAAAGAAGAACCACAGGAAAATATCTTGCCGCACTCTTGACAGGAAAAGCACTTTTTATTTGCATCCATTTCAAAAGGATATTTATTAATAAAAAGGAATACTGAAACGCGCTTTTATTTTACTAGAGAATTTGATGGAAAAATAAAGTTAAGCCTTACATCAGATGAAGTATTGCCAGAATTTGTGAACTATTTTTAATGACTGTTAGGCTTGGATGTAGTGTATCCAACATATTTTATTGAAATCCAAAATATGTTGTATTGATTGTTTACAAGATTAACTTCACGTCATATTTTTTATACGTTTACCTAAACATCAGAAACCTGTTACAATTCTAAGGTGTATATTGTCATTAAAGAATATTTTCATACTCGTAAGGATGGTGTTACGTTTCATAAATAAGTTTAAAGAGTATCAGCATGGCTCTTACAAAAATAGATATCTGCTATCTATTTTAATTTATTTAGGAATGGTCGAATGACAAGGACGATTCTTGAGCTAGAACATAATTTTCTAAGGCACGCCATTGTGTACTTTTAGCCGTAACAAATTTAACAAACATTAAATTTTGCCGAACTTCGGGTTTCAAATAACACCAGAAGTCGAATCCACGTTTCGAAATTTTGAGCTATGAAAAGCTGGGATCCATTCCGCTACTGTGTTCAGAAATGGATGTGCTCTATTGACGTTAAATCTAAATTTAATGCCAATAGAGTCAAGTAACCAGGATAACCCTTGAACTGGAGCACCCTATACTAATCCCACTAATATGTATTTTTAGTATTGTCAGATTTAACCAACATAAGCCCTTCTGCTCATCGGATTTATATGGTACCAAAATTTGAATCCACAAATCGACAGAAACTGAATCCTCCCTTCTGCTGCTGTGTCAGCTTAATGAGAAGCTTTGATTCTATAAGTAGTATTTGCTTTTTAAAAATCGAACCCTTTAAAGAATTAAGTAAATTTTTAATTTTATAAAATATTTTTACTGATGAATTAAAATATACAATTGAATTCAGTGATCAGTTAAAGGAACTAGAGGCAAAATAAATTTCAAATCACTTTTAGGTTAGAAGCACGTTTTATTCAGTGGATGAAATTCATAGAATATTGCGAAAACAGAAAATTAAACTCAGTAAAATTTTTTTCGTGCTTTTTTTGTAGCAATTATTATTTTTTCAGAGAAAACTCTTCATTTATGTGCTCTAGAATTACTTTATGATTTTATAACACTATATGTATTTGAACCTACGGATGACATGCGCCTGCAGTTATTTTTTATTCCTGATATATTTCTTCCTTTACTTAAAATTTTGAATCAACGTTAAACTGTTGTAATTGAGATTCTAAAGTATTGTGTGGAAATTGTGGACCCATCCTGTAACGAAAAAAGTCCCTTATTCAACCACGGCGTCTTTTAAGCTTAATTGAAAATCCGATGGAACGTATATTAATTTATCTTACAAAAATTCTAAATTTTTTTTTAAAAGAAGAATACTATTGAAGTATGTATTTCTAATAATAAGAAATGAAGGATTTTTTGGTTTATCTTACAAAAAATCTCAATATAATCCTTGCTCCTAGGTGTGTTGTTGGATTCGTTATATTTAGAAAAGAACACCCCTTGTTTGGATCTTACGTATTTAGGAAAAATGTAGTGGAATCTTCAATTTTATGCTCTTAAAGACTTTGTGAAAATACAAAAAAAAAAATTGTTATTTATTTTATGAAATTCTATTCAGTTGATATTTCTATAGACCAGTGATGGACAAAGTACGGCCCGTGAAAGTATTTAATCCGGCCCGCCGAGAGTTTATCGACATGGTCAACTACAATTACGTTGCTGACCGATCCGCACGTTTTACCTTAATTTTGTCTCTTGTTCTTGCTTGTTCGCGTAACACTTTACATTCATAAATTTGCTTTACATTCATTCAGACTTTTTCGACCTTGAAATTGTGGTAAAACTCAATCAGAAACCGATTGACTGATAGACACCTTTTCGCACTGTTGAAAATTGCTTCGTCACAGCTGGAACCTGCTTTCGAAAATATTACGGAAAATCAAAAACAATTCCATCTGTCTCACACGTCTAACACGTCAGGGCCTTCGAATAAAAGTTAAAATAAATATTATTTAAGGTAAAAAGTAATTTGTAACAGTTGTGTGTAATGCTGTAATGTTTTAATATCATTATGATTAAAAGCTTTTTAACGCAAAATGCATTTTTTCTCTAATTCTGGCCCTCCTCTAGAATTTCTTAAACTTTGTGCCCCCCCCCATTAAAAAAGTTTGCCCACCACTGCTTTAAACCCTGTGCCCTTATGCAAAATTAAACCCAACCTAAGACTATTTCTAGAAAATAGTCTATTGTATATGTGTTGTAAAATACTCGCACAAACGTAGTCCGTTACAAATTAATGTGAATTACTCACATTCTCACAAACCTATGCGCAAACTCACTACATTGACTTACACTTGTCGATAAAATGACTATTGATTGTGCTAATGGTGACTATTGAAGTGACTAATGATCTTTAGCTTAGGCCTTGATATGAATGATGGGCATTACGTAATAATATCCTCTTTTCATCATAGCCATTTAGTTCGAAATTAATAATTTCTTAGAAGAATATTTCCGGAAACAACATCTAATGAATAAAATATTTCGAATCTTGATCTTTGAAGGCAAGTGGAGAACGAGACGAGCACCCTGTGTGCTGGACCTACTGATCCAATGCTTTGAAACATCTCTGATTCTATAGTAACGGAATGATTTCTTGAAATACTAATAGGACAAATATTTTAAAAATTGCAGGGAGAAAAATTTTTAAAAATATGCAGTCCGTTTATTACAAGAACTGCTAAATTATATATTTTACTATCTAAATATACGGCCCCCAGTTCTTAATATCATAAAGGTTTGGGTTTTCTTATTTTTTTGTCCCAAATACATTGTGTAATATTTCAGAAGTAACAAATAGGCAGACTACCGTAGCATGAATATCTACGCATCTTATTTTAATTACAAGCCTATTATATAAAAAAATTTTAAAAATGTATCCAAATTATTTTAATAATGTATCATTTTGTTACTTGGATTGTTAAAAAAACTCTTTTTCTGCTTCTTAGCTAATTCTCACCCTTGGCAGATGGACCATTAGGTGACGCGCTGACCATTAGAGATGGGCCTCCTTGAAAATGCTTTTTTGATAGTTTTTACTGAGGTCTAGTGGCAGAGCAAGTCTTTAGGTGTTCAGCGTTCGTAGTACCGTAGCCGCAAAGCTGGCGCTATGGTGATGGTAGGACATTCATACAGTGAAGGTGTGCAGCAATATAATTGTGTCCTGTCCTGATCCTAAAAGCTGCTACACTAACTGCAAGGGGTAGGTTCTGATCGAGCGGGCTTTTGGAATTGAGGTTGCCCCAATTCTTGTCCACAGAGATCCTATGCAGCCGCTGACAGTTCCATCTTCCAACTGCTGATTTTATAAAATCAGCAGTTGAAAGATCGAACTGTTAAAAACTAATAAATAATTTAAAGTTCATTAGTTAAAAAACTAATAAATTCTTTAAAGTTCATTAGTTAAAAAACTAATGAATATTTCAAAATCAGATTCTAAATAGATTCCTTTTCATTTTACATAAGCCGATGTAGACTTTCCTAACACTATTTAAATCTATCTCTCTGAATTGTATATACACTTCAGGATTATGTCTAACAATCTACAAATAATTTAATTTTAAATTTACCATTTCCTTTTCCTCTGAAAGTTCAATTACGTAGTCCATCCTAGTTGGAAAAAAAGGTTGCTATAAAGAGTCATATGAATATGCAGAAAGGAAATGAGTTTTACAGAGAATACAACATTAAATTAAAGCTTTTGTGTTTAAAAATTCAAGACGAAAATTTACGTCCTTAAATCCTTAAATATTTGTTTCACCGAATCAAAAATAAAATGATCTTATTGTAATTTTTTTAAATATATAGTTAGTTGATGATTAAAATATTTCGGGTAATAAACTGACTGAGACCAAGTTTAGTCCCACCATAGAGTTGTTGAAAATGAGATTACATCCAATGTCTTTCAAATTCAAATCTTAGTTGGCCCATGCCATGATATTAGTATCTGACATTTCACGAAAGGGAAATTATTTTATATTTTAAATGTAAAATTGTCAAAAATTACCTCCATCTTTATTACAAGAACAGAAAAATTATGTATATAAAGTTACTTATTATAATTAAGTATGTAATAAAGCTGACTATTATTAAAGTTTTCCGAAAAATATGTCTGCGAATAACATTTGGTGATTAAAATTTTTGTATTATGATGTTACTGTGGTCAAGTTGAGAACGAGGCAATCCCCCCCCCAGTGTGTGGTCTTACGTTTGGGGGCAGTTGCATCATTATTTAAAATGTTCCTGATTGTAGTAATTTAAAGATTTCTCGGAATATACTAAAAAGAGAAATATTACATGAAGTCCACCAAGAAAAATTCTGCAAAATTTAGGCCCTTTTTTATTACAAGAAATAACAAATTATAGAATTAAATTTTTAAGTGTGAACGATGCCTAATTCTCTCCTTCACAATATTCAAAAATAACTCAATAAATTATATGAATTTTTTTTAAAAGCATCTCTTTCAATACTACTCGTGAAACAAAAAGGCAGATTTCCTAAGCATTAATATCTACAGAACCTCTAATGAATATACAGCTTTACTATATAATAATTCAGTGGTTCTTAAACTTTCGATCACCACGCTCCCCACCCTTTGTATATCAGCCTGACGTCGCGGATCCCCAAAATTTTGAACACCTTTCCGCCTGATTCCCAACTGAATTATTTAAAGGTCTCTCAAAAATCTTAAGACTAAGAATTCAGTTCTTAATCTTTGCTCATGCTTTTCTACTTCATTTTTTGAAAATCTTACTTTGTAGTAATGGAGCAGTAGTTGCATTCAATAAAAAAAACTGAATTAATATTCCTGATCGAAATACATTTTGTAGTAGAGTATTTTCATCGGGAGTAATTAGTGATCTAATCTAGCAAGCACATGTTTCAATTTTTCCACGAAACCTTTCAGAATATCTGTCACGTCTGCTTAAATTTTAATTCATTCTAAGAGAGCAATGGGAATTCTAAAAAAAGTCGCTGGGATATTGGTTATGCACTTAAAACTAGATGACCTCTAAGCGTTAACTTTCGAGCCGTGTCTGGATATATTTGATAATTTAAAAGTAATTAAATGTGGAATGGAAGATATATTATAACTTATATTATAAAAACTCATCATTTCTTAAGAATCAAGCATAATGTAAGTTAATTTAATAAAGAAAATAAAATCTTTTTTCTTAAGATTAGCAGAAACGCTGAAAACATCAATAATATTTGAATAATTGGATGTAGGCTGATTTCTACAAATGTTCCTTATTTTTGTTAAATTTGTTATTTCAAGAATGAGATTAACCCTTATAGATTCTTACGCATTCCTGCAGATTTCAAAGAATTATTATTTTTCTGTTGTTATATAAACTTGATGAAAATACAATAACAATTTTTCCACTGCATTTTATGACAACATAGTAAGTTCCAACTTAACACACTTCTTAAGGTAATGGGACTTAGGGCAAAAGCAGGTCTTACCAACAAACCTAATGACATTATTTACGACACTGTGTTAAATGCTTCTGTAAATTTTAACCCGTAGCAAAGAAATGTGCTTGACTCACTTTCTCACAAATCTAGGGGCACAAACGGAGTCGACCGACTAGAGTTTTTTGATTTAAAAAAAATGAAAAAATAATGGCAGTAGATCTAGCATTAGACACGGATGATGCAAAGGACATAATAATGCAGTCTTGCCACCACTTCCAGTTGGTTCAAAACATTCAGTTTTTAGGAAAATATATCTCGAAGTTCAAATTTTTTTGGTTCACCATCCTTCAGAGACTGAGTTGAAAACAAGACGTGATCCCTCCACGAGGAAGTGTTTCTGTGTCAGATACTTGCTGACCTATGCCTTAAAACTCTCCGGGTGGTAGTAACATCATGGTTTCTCGAAACGCGCAAAAGAAAAAAATATTTAAAGAAGCCTAGTAAAAAAGATTCTGAAAAAATAAATATGCAGTGCTTTTATTACAAGAACGAACAAATTATTGAATTGAATATTTAAATTGTTTAAACAACACCCTAATCCTTAATAATATTGAAACAATCCATAATTTATACGGCATGTTGTTTCCAAAAAAAATCTTTTTCAATATTAAAGATGAAACGAATTGCTTATAAATAAAACTCAACATAAACTAAAATTAGTAAATATTGTTGCAGGAACGCATTAAGAATGGATACAAATTAAACTAAAATAATGTGTCATTTTTATACTTACGCAGTTGAAATACAAATTAATGCACCTAAAAGATATTTAAATTACATTCCTTTTCATTTTGTATGTGGCAAAGTAAACTTCTTGCAATTACATTTAAATGTATCTGTCTGAACTCTGTGTATGCCGTATCTTTCTGTCTAACACAATATATAAGGAAATTTTAAATTCACTATTTGACTGACTTTTAAAACTCAATTATAAATTATAGCTACGTCAAAAAATTTATCTAACACTAGTCACAATAATATGCGAAAGGAGAAAAAATTTTTATCACGAATAAACCTCCAATAACGGCATTTGAGTTTTAAAGTTCTAGAAGAAAATTTATGTCAATCATAACGTTAAACATTCAGAAATTCTTAAAAATATTATTTAATATATTTTTAATTTAAGATTTCAATGCATTTGTAAAACTGTACCTAACCGTAAGAATACAAAGCACAAAAATGCATGACTTAAAACATATGTTTTTAAAATAAACACAGATTGAAATGATTCAAAGAAATTATTTTAAAAATTTCGGAAGTGATATGAAATTTTTTCTCTTCAATCTAAAAATAAAATAGAAGTTGAAATAACTATTAATTTTCGAGTTAGTGTTTATTATGAGAAATATTGCAATTTACTACAACTTTTCTGCTAATACGTAATAGATTTCAGTTATATATATACTCAAAAGTATTAATACAAATTTAAATTAAACACTTATGTGCACAGTACGCGCAGCACACAAATATAGATTTATGCCTCTTAAATAAGTATGTACCCATATTTGTACCTTCTATTTATTCGCGCCCTAAGACATTGCAATCGGATCTCAATTATATTAATTACGATACTAAGAGTTTCCACATAAAAATTATAAATATATAAAATGTAGTATTTAGAAATGACTTAGTTTTGAATTGTATGCGAATTCAACAATACCACTTCTTTAAAACTTTTGAAACATTTCATTTTTAAAATATATTTTAATTTGTAATAATCTCTTGAAATAAAAATAATTTTAAAATAATGAGAGAAAACGAGATTAAATTTCCAAGATTTAAAGTACAATTCAGGACATATAATCAAGCAAAAATAAAAAAAAACATACCTAAAACCTTATAATTTATTTACAAATTCTATCTATCAAATTAAAAACTGTTTTGTGTATGTGAAAAGTTATATATACTAAAAGTATACGTCCATAAATTATTCAATATCCGTAGAAAGTTTTCTAACACATTTTTCAGTATGACACACATGCGACTTGTTTTTATCTTGAATACGAAATTGAGTAAGGAAGTGATTAATTTGAGAATGTCTGAAAAATAAGGATTCTAATCATTGTGTGTTTGCAAATGTCTATTTAAATGACTGCCTTGAGAGAATGCACGGTAACAAATGTCACAGACATAAGGTTTTTCCTTAGTATGAACACGCAAATGCCTTCTTAAACTACTACGAGCAGTAAATGCCTTCTTGCAAATATCACACACATATGGTTTTTCTTTGGTATGAATACGCAAATGCCTTTTTAAATTACCATGTTGTGAAAAATCCATTGTGCATACATTACAAACGTAAGGTTTTTCGTTGGTATGAATACGCAAATGGGTTTTTAAATGATTATTGGAAGAAAAAGCTTTGTTACAAATATCACAAATGTAAGATTTTACATTGTTGTGTGTATCCAAATGACGTTCCAAACTATATTTTTGGGAGAAGGCCTTCTTGCAGATTTCACAAACAAAAGATTTTTCATTCTTTTGAGTACATAAATGTCTGTTTAAAGCTGCACGAAGAAAAAAGGTCTTGCCGCACTTTTCACAACAAAATTGCTCTCCATTTGCGATCATTTTAACGGAGATTTTTTTCAATGAAGTACTGAAACGCGCTATTACAATTTGTTTACTGCACACTTGGATAGAAATATAAAACTGGCATTTCTTTGCAATGAATTATTGCCAGATTTCAAGCGGTTTTTATTCATCGATTTGCTTAGAAGTAGCATTTGTGCAAAGTTAGTCGAAATCTAACTACTAACACTTAACTACTAACTACTTACAACGTCACGTAATAATTTATAAGCAGGTCTACCTAATCATTGAAATTTCAAAAAAACATGTCGTCGTGAAAGGAGAAGAGTTTCATAAAGATTATTTTGAAAAGGATTGTTAAAAAAAGTCAAATTGATCGGGCTGTATTTTAAAAAAGATTTGCTTTATTAAGTTATATTTTAAAAAAAGCTACTTATTTCTCTATTTTGAATTTCGGACTAGAAAAAGTATCTTTGAGCTGCTGGGGAACTCTTTAAAATTTTGCGGTGTGGATAATTGACAAGGGCGATATGTGAACTGGTACACCAATCTCCAAACCACGGAAACTTGTACTTTTAATCTCGATAGATTTATTGCGTCATTTCCTCTACACGTAAAGTCATAAGCGGTAACAGAACTCGAACTCACCATGCTACTTAATTTAAATAAGGTTTCGATCATTACCATTGTATTACTTTATCAACTTAATGAGACTTGAATCCCAAATAATACCACTTGATCATCTTTAATTGTAAAAGCCTAATGAATTAAGTAAGTTTTTCGTTAAATAAAACGAACTTACTTTTAAGCATTGTGACACAATGAAACTCAATAAACCCATAAAAGAACATGGGGAAAAGACAATTTTAAACTTACTTTCCGGTGTGAACGTGTTATTCAAAGAAAGCAAATTGTTGCATTTTGGTTCCGATACACACTGCGATAAGTGAAATTTTCTTTTTGTTGCTTATTGTAAAAATTTATTACGATTAAATATGAATTTGTAATTAGAATGATGTTAAGTTGCCTTATACAGCCATATGATGGATTTGAGGGAATGAGTGAGAGTTTTATTGATTTCGCTCTATCATACAACACTTGGACATTTGGTTTTGAACCTCGTAATTTTCAACCTCAGTCCAGTGACGAGAACAACACCTGAGCTAGCACCCTCTTTCCTAATTTCCCCATGACATTATTGTAAAGATAATTTTTCGTGTATCAGCCCCCTGTAGACGAATTGCTTTAAGTGGTACCAGGAGTCGAACACGCAACACTCAGGATGATGGATTTAACTTAGACTTATAACATTTCCTCAGGTTTCTTCAATATTGATATATTTCTTCCTCTACTTGAATTTTTATCTATCTCATCAATGCAAGGCTGATTAGAATGACTTTCGGAAATTAGGTAGCCATTTTAACCAAATTTTGCTCCAATTTTTAGATAATTAATTTTTGGTTGAATGTAGTTTCATGTTTTATAATTTTTGAAGTTGTATAACTGAAGATTTCTTATTTTACACAAAAGAAATTCACAATTTTTCAAAACACTACTTAAATATTGTTTTCATTTAAAAAAAATAGATTTTTTTTAAAGAATGGACAAAGATTCTCCGCATAAGGAGGTAAGTTAATCGAGAATATCCTAAAAATTTCCTCCATTTTCTCCGTTTCCGCTGGAATCTTTATTTAAAGAAAGAAGAATCCTCCATTGTAAATCCTCCTTATCCTTCGTCAAGAAATGCATTTTGCCATCCATCGAAATCCTGTAAGAAAAACTGTACATACTGTTTCTCCTCTCTACTTCTAAAAATTCAATTAATTTTTTTCCTAATTTACTTCTTATTTTCAACAAAGCCTTTGCAAGCACTGCAAGTCTCCAAAGATGAGGAGAGCCATTCCTGCTTGCAACATCTAGTGGCTCTGCTTTCGCTGCCAGATTTTTTAAAGCTTGAATTAATTTTAATTCAAACGCTCGCCACATTCTAAATATTCCAGTGCTTTCATTTGTCGAGAGTACTCTCTTACATATCACATAGTACATGGCATGCGTGCATATGATATAATTTTCACGTATAAAAAATCTATCGACTCCAACTGGGATCAAACCCACAACCTTGTTCTGACGAAGCGCGCATGCTACCTCCAAGTCACCGAAACAAACTTTCAATACTAAATATGAAACAAAAGGGCTGACTACTAAAGCATCAATATATGCAGAATGCAATGCATATATATCTTTATTTTACAAAAATTATTAAAGCATGTCCAAATTAAATGAATTAATCCTTTGCTTCAAATTTTAAATCATCGTAAAACATCTGTAATCGGAATTTTAAAGACTTACGGAAATTGGACAAATCCTGAAACGAAGAAAGTACCTAATTGAGCCACGGCATCTTTTAAGCCTACTCAAAAAGCTGATGAAACATATATTTAATAATGTAAAACGTTAATAATTTTTTTAAAGTTTAGAATATAATTGAAGTATGTATTCCTATTGATAAGAACTGAGAATGTTTTTGTAAGATAGACTCAAATCGCGCGTTCTATACAATCCATAATAAATAAAAAAAAATCGAATGTGGTTTAGATAAATCTTTCAATAATCTTAGTTGTTGTTGGGTTCGTTATATTTGAAAAAGATTACTCCTCCTATGTATTTTCAAGAAAAATTTCACGGAATTTCCATTTTTATTTTCTTAAAGACTTCATGAAAGTACAATAGCAATTTTTAGTCTATGTTCTTGAAATTTCTAGAGGTCCTAGGCCGCAAATGCAAAATTAAGGTGACCTTAAAACATTTAAAGTATACAGTCTATTATATATGTTGTAAAATACCTGTATGTAGTAGACAGCTACAAATTATCGTGCATTACTCACAATCTCACAAAAACCTATAGATAAACCTACTCTTTTATGAATAGCACCTGTCAGCAAAATAAATAGTGATAGAGTATGATTTGAAGACTTAAACTAGAGACGGATGAAGGACGTTACATATTAATACCCTCTTGTCATGGCTGCCATTTAGATCGAATTTCGCATTTTTTACGAGAATATTTCCGGGATTAGCATTTGATGAATCACCTTCTTCATATCATGATCTCACTGAAGACAATAGGAGATTGAGACAGGCACCTTGTGTCCTGACCCGAATGAGAAATGCCTTATTAAGTCTCCGATTCTAGTAACATAATGACTTCTCGAAACACTAAAAAAGAGGAATATTTTAAGAAGTGCAGGGAGACAATTTTTGTAAAGCATGCAGACTCCTAACTAGAAAAACCTCCAAATTATATATTTAACTATTTAAATATATATCCCAGTTTTTACTAATTTGAAGGCTTGCTTTTTGCCCTTCAAATAAATTGTAATATTTCAGGAAAAAAGGAAGACTACCGTAGCATCTGTATCTACAGACCTTAATACATTTACAAGACTATTATATATAGATTAGAAAAATGTATCCAAATTAAATTAAATAGTATATTACTTTGTTACTCGAATTATTAAAAAACTAATAAATACACCAAAATCAGATTTAAAATAGATTTATTTTCATTTTACATACGCCGATGTAGACTTACTAACTATTTTTAAATCTTTCTTAATTGTATGTACACTTCAGGATTCTGTCTAACACATTAGAGTTTAAAAATTCAAGATGAAAATTGACATCCTTAAATCCGTAAATATTTGTTTCAATGAATCAAAAATAAAACGATCTTATTGTAACTTTTTACATCGTATCGTCATTCCTTTCACAAATAAAAACTTTAGGCCATTTTCTCTTCACGTAAGTCCAACAATTATAATGCTTGTTATAAAAACGTGTTATCATTTAATTAAAGTAATGATTTATAAAAGTGCTCAACTTAATTTTAATTATAATTAAAAGAAATTTCCATTAAAATGATCCAAAACGATCATTTTACAGAGTTTACCGAAGTCATAAGAAATTTCTTTTCTTCCAAATTTTATTCTAGAAAATGGAAGAAAAATAAAGAACAAATGTTAATTTTTACTTTAATTGTTTATTATGAGAAGCAATTCATTTTATTGCGACTTATATTTTTTTCATCCTAAATAGAATTCATTTCCCACAATAACATTGCATAAAGTCGAAAAAGAAATTATTTCTTGATTTGTAAAATATGGGTCTGGAGTGAAGGAATAACTATTAAAATCACTAAAATATCGTGTTTGATAAATAAAACAGAAGGATTAAGAATTTGTTCATTTATGAAGAAACAACAAGGTTCAAGTGGGAAAAGGAACGGAAATCCTGTCTGTCAATATTTTGCATTTCATAGAATGGGGATTCGGTATGGATTGGAAAAAAAAATCAAAAATATCTTATCACATTCGTAGTTATTCACATTCGTAGCTAGGGTGATCGATTTGGAATCGTAATGAGAGTCGAAATGGTTGAGATCCGGAAAAGAAATGACGACTCTCATCCATTCTAATCTTTATAATGAAATAAAAGTTTCTGAATTGTAAAATTATGAAAAACATTCATTTGAAGAAGACTATTATTCCAGGCAACGAGGAGAGACGTGGTTTGGAATAGAAAATAATAGGTTTTTGGTGGATTTCACACTCTGGTAAAATCCTCCAAAAGCTTTGAGAACTTCAAAAGCTTTTCAGCTTCTGAAAAAGTTCCTAACACACTATAATCGGATTTTAATTATATTCCTTTCCATAATTAGTTCTTAGATAACAATTATAAGTATTTGGAATGTAGGACTTAAAACTAAGTAAACTCTTTGAATTACATGCGAATTCAAAAGTACCACAACACTTTAAAATTTATCAAACAATTCATTTTAAAAATATATTTGTAACTTTTACAAATCTCATGAAATAAAAATCATTTTCAAGTAAGCAGAGAAAAAGAGATTAAATTTCCAGGATTAACAATAAAATGCAGGATATATAAGCAAGAAAAAAAACATACCCATGTCTCAAAACTTGAAATTTATTTAAAAATTATAAGTATCACATTAAAAACTGCGAAATGTATGAGTTTTTCATATATGATAAATAATAATACTGAAAGTAAACGTCCTTAAAAAATTCGATGTCCGTGGAAGTATTTCAGAATTAAAATAACACATTTCCCAGTATCACACACAAACCACATGTTTTTATCTTCAATACGAAATTCAGTAATAAACTGATTATTGGAAAATGTCTGAAAAGTAAGTATTCTAATGATTGCATATACGCAAATGTGTATTTAAACTATCACTACGAGTGAATTCAAAATTACAATTATCACACACTTAAAGTTTATTGGTGGTATGAATACGCAAATGCCTTTTTAAATTACTATTATCAGAAAACTTCTTGTTGCAAATGCCACAAACAAACGGCTTTTCTTGGGTATGAATACGCAAATGCTTTTTACGAACACTACTGTCAGAAAACGCCTTTTTGCAAATATCGCATACATAAGGTTTTCTATGGTATGAATACGCAAATGCCTTTTCAATCCACTATTATGAGTGAAAGCAGTTTTACAAATAACGCAAATATAAAGTCTTTTGTCGGTATGAATACGGAAATGCTTTTTCAAAATACTATTAGTGGAAAAAGACTTTTTACAAAAGTCACAAACGTAAGGTTTTTCATCTGGGTTTTCTCTTCAAATCATCATCTCGTGAAAAGGCTCTCTTGCAAATTAAATTCTACTCATAATTTATAAACACGTTAATCGAATTTTGAGAAAATCTAGAAATTTCCAATGAGTTTGAAGATATGATTGAGAAATATTTTAAGAGAAGAGTTTTTTAAAAAATGCCCCCGTGTTTTATTTTTTTTTGAACAAAATGGTTTAAATGAATGTGTATAGCATCAGACACAAGGAAAAAATGGGCTATAAGAGATCATTTTCAATTTTTAAGCTTTAGCCAAGCGACAAGGATGACGCTTGAAATGGCACAGTGCTCTCACTCCAAGCCACTCCAAAGTATAGAAATGTTAAGTTTCGGTGGGTTTAACATGTATCATCCCATCTGTCCATTCGGTTAAGAATGGTGCCATTCGAACCCAGGAGTTTGGCAGAAATTAATCAAACCACGAGGTTTCGACTATGCTATTCCGCTGTTATTCCCGCATTGTGTAGCTTGGAACCTAAATAATGTTATTGGAAATTTTCTTTGTAAAATACTTAGTACTGCTCGTTGAAAAATTTACTCTCTGAGAAATTAAATAATTTTCATTTCACTAAAAGGTTTTATTTATGCTAACAAAGTTTAATTGAGAACAAATAATAAAAAAAAAGCTAAACAAGTTTAAAAAATTTTTTTGGTTAAAAATAAGTTATTCTCTTTGGAGATGCAATTTACAGAATAGTGATTTATCCAATACTAAGTCCAATACTAAGTGAATTTTCCTCCTGTTGCTTATTTTTCAAATTATTCAGACTGAATATTAAACTTTTAAGTAAAGCATCAGAATTAGTTTAAAGTATAGCAGCATAAAGAATCTGGATTTTTTGCGGAAAATAAACCTTCAGAGATCTTTTGAATATTGATATATGTCTTCCTTGGCGTAAATTTCAAGGGGATATGGTACGATTTTCAAAGAAACCTTTGATTTAAAAGTTTTCACAAATTTTTTACATCCCGCTTGTATTTTATGTTTGTAAAACAGTTTATCTGCTCAAAACATAGTACAAAAAGCAAATCACTTTATTTTTAAATAAAATTCAAAAATTCATGAGGTGTATTTAAATGATGACAATCCTTCTCCAAAAATTGACGTACCCTCATAAAATTTGATTCACAAGTACGTCAAAATATGTATAACAAAAGTTTGTACTGATTTTGTGATAAAATAATTAAAGCTCATAAAATATTTTTTATGAAAATTTTTGGAAAATTCCTTGAAAAACGGTAGCATAAATTCTGCTACTTTATAATAATGTTGTGCCGGTTCACAAATGCAAAAAAAAATTATTTGTACTAAAAAAAAAACAGGTTGATAAATATAAAACTATTTGAACAAAATCGAAAAAAATGCCTTTGGATTCGGCATGATGGAAAACTAGTTATTTTTTAACGAGATCAACCAACTTCAGGTGTTTTTTTTTCCTATTGATCATAAAAACGAACGTAAAATAATACGGATTTTTTTTTCAACTTGGAACATTCAATTTTTTTGAGATAATAGAAAAATGTATAAAGAATAATTCAGGCTAAAAATTTTCGTTTGACTTTTTATCTAATAGTGGAAAATTAAATCGCGCGCGTACTGTTTAAATTATTTTAAGTTACTTACGCCGGTATTCACCGCTAACCTGACCCAGCGATGAAACCTGGGGTCAAGTAACCGGCAGTCAAGTTAAAACTAACCCTAGGTTAGAACTTCAATTCACGGCTCTTTTTCGACCTCAGGTTACTTGACCGCGGGTTTCGTAACCTGGGGTTACTGGTCGATTCTCATTGGTCGGAGTAAGCCCCGTGACTTCTATTTATTTTATTCGCTTCGCGCCGGCTTGCCTCGTGTTTAAACGTCTTGTTAATTTTAAAAATGAATCTTAGTAAAATTTATTTCACACAATTTGAAAAAGGAGTTGGTGTTGGAGTTGATGAAGCCACACTTGCACATAATTGAGTGCAAGGAAACCAATGCGGTAAGTAGCTTGAAAAAAAGCGAAGCTTACACTGAAATAACACAGCAGTTCAACGACACTGATGGAGTGGTGAATCCGCGAACACCACAACAAATCCGTCAATGTTATTTAAATTTAAAAAAGAGAATGAGCAAAAAAAGTGGCATTTTGCGACAGGAGAGGAGAAGAACAGGTGGTGGTGAAGTACCCAAAGAAGCAGAATTGACGGACTTCGAGATGAGATTTTTGGAGGAGCCGATTCTGACTCTGCCACTGTATACGCCCTTTGACAGCGACAGTACGGAAATCGAAATTTCAAGTAAGTAAATTTTTCGAGTTACTACATATTTTAATTAAATCGTAGTCGATAAAAAAATGAAAGCTGTTCGTTAATGCTCACTCCCCAGGGAAACTGTCTTACTAAAGTGATTTTATTCTGGTTTAAATGATTTACTGGAAGTATTTGTTCTTTAAAAAGTAAAATACTCTGTTTTGAAATTTTTCATAAGTTTCTTAAATCTACCCAGTAAATAGTATTATGTAACATTAACGAAAATCAATGTTGCTGTAGATGTTTAATTTGTCCAGTAGAGAGGAATTAAAAAAACGTTTCACTACTTGCACTAATAGCTATATCTAAAATGTGTAAATATTTTTCTTTGAAACAGAATCTCCATACACCCCCAGTACGTCAAATTCTGCTTCGTTGATTCCCCCTGTGTCTCTACAGAGCACCGACAAAATTACTAAATATGACTGCTCATCAGATCCTTCAGTAAGTATATTTTACTATTCAAATTCATTAATATAAAATTTACTATAACTATCATGACAAATAAATTGGATAAAAGTACTTGAGGTAATGAACTGTTCATACGGAAAGGTAAAGTAATGAATGTAATAGCTTTTTCTGGTTTTTGGTGATAACATTGCATATTTTTTCCTTCCAACAATGATGAATTTATCATTTGAGAATAAGTTTATGAATGCAATATAAAAAAAATAAACAATTCATATTTTAATAGAAATTTGATGTAACTATGATTCAGGTACACTTTCTTCGAAATCTTTTTTGTATTAATATGCATTATAAACAACTTTTACATTTTGAGGAATGAATTTTTTCGGTATTAAACGTTCAAAGATTTCTGGGCAAAAATTTAAATAATTACAAAATTTTAAAATAAATTTTTTTTAAACGTCTATACCACTGCCACTCAATAGTAAACTTTTAATGTATTGAATCAAGACACAAAATAGATATTACCCATCTAAAGTAAAAAGAATTTTTATTTGAGTATGTAGATATACATAGCTTTTTTAAGATTTAAGAATTAGTTTGTGTTTCTATTAAACATGTAAATATTTATTTTACAGAATGCAGGAATGGACACGCCTAAACCTACGCCTAAAATAGAGAAACCATTGAAGGAGACATTATCAATGTTTCGCAAAGGTGGCAAAAAAGCAACAGCTCCCTCCGCTGCTGCCAGAGCTGCAGCATGCATTGAAGATGAACATAGGTTGAACATAAAACACATGGAGGAGGAGCACAAACTGCGGATGGAGCTGCTGAAAGCCCAAATTGAAGTGCAAAACAGTTTATTTGCTACATTAAAAGATAACCATACAATAATTTTACAAAAAGTTGAATAAATATATATGAAAACAAAAACTTGTTATTTTTTTATTGAAATTGTGTTTTACATGAAAATGTTTAAAATTAACCAGAGAAAAAATTCGTGACACTAACATTTCTTTTGGCAAAACCACACACACACACAGCTGGACAACGCGAGCTTATTTCGAAGCTTGGTGTTACATCATCATTTTCCAGCTCCAATTGTCGCACCAAAGCTTCTATCTGGGGATCTGCAGGTGGTTCAGGATCATCTACAATAGTACATTAAATTATAAATATAATTATTATGATTGGGAATAAGTTGAAACTATGTATTCTTATAAATATCAGCATGGTTCTTACTATTTAACCAAAACAAATAATTGTCAAATTATTTTTCTGGATGGAACTATGAAAATGCACTTTAAAATCTTGCTTTTCGATGAATGAGTTAATGAATAATTTTTTCCTAAATATATATACGTAACATTTTTTATGAATCTCAAAAGTATGGATTTAATACTGTTTTAATTATATATAATTATAATATTTATACAAACATAAAAGAATCTTAAAATTTTAAAAGAACTTAGACCTTAAAATGCTTTGATTTTGGTCTTAAAACAGAGGACACTTTTCTGATGTCATTGATGTATTAACTATGATAATTTTACAATCATAAACAAAGTGCCACTGCCCCTTTTTAAACACATTTTCTTTTATTTTTTAAAATCAATTGAAAGTATTTGCCAGTAAAATTTCATGTTTTGGGAATCACAAACAAACTTTTTGTCTTGAGAACAGTATATTAAGAATACAGGTGTATTTTCTTCTCAATCTGTTTCATGTGTGTTCTTTTTAAAATATAAATGCTTCTGTTAAAAGGAAGAACATTTTTCTGCAGTATATTATCAAAAATTTTAAGTGTTCAACATTTTGGTCAAAAATTTTCAAATCAGTTAATATAACCTTTTGGTTTTTTTTTTAAAATTAGGTTCAGTATGTAGAATATTATATTTATAATTTATGAGTATTTTTTAAATTAAGTAAATTTCATGCAAAATACATTTAACAATATGTACACAATGTGTAAATGTAAGCATTACACATATTAAAAGTTATTATATGTAAATTTATATACATTGAAAATTTTCAAAGACTTGACAAATAATTAAATTACAAAATATTCTTACCCAGACGTATACATAAGTTGTGAAGAACACAACAAGCAACAATTATAGCTGGAACTCTCTCTATGTTGCAGTTCAACCCTATTGATAAGCACGGAAATCTTCTTTTTAAGATTCCATACTTTCGTTCAATTGTGTTTCTTGTTAACACATGTGATTTATTATACCTGAAACAAAATAAAATTTAAATAAACTGTCTTGAAATATCCCAAACATGTAGTTTGTGTTTTTATTAAAATGTATTAGCAGAGTTATATGTTGAAGTGAAAACAAAAACGAGATAACATATGCTGTCTACATTTTATGCAGATATTTATCAAAGCCTAAGCATTTTAAGTTGTTCTTTAAAAAAAATATTAGCTTTGTACTATAATTGCAAGATATGTGAATCATTCCATTTTGTTTTATTTCAAAAGAGAGATGTGAATTGTGCTATTTTGCTGGTTTTTCAGATTATAAACTCTCAGTGAAAACAAATTAATTTTTTGCATGATCATTCATATAATTCATGGTAAAAACAGCTCGTTATTTCTTTCAATTATTTCTGTATTTATTATTCCCAATCCAAGAAAAAGATTACTTTCTTTTTAGTATATGGCAATTAAGGAAAATTTTACTTTTAAAATGTTGAACTTATTGATAATATATTAAAACATGAATATCATGATTTAATGTTAATAGTTTACTTTTTTCTGGTTGTTTCGAACAGTATGTTTGATAATTATATTCATGGGATAAGGCTTAAGAAAACATCTTTAAATTAACCAAAATACCTTTATATACATACCTGACTTCAGCGAGAGCTCTTGGATTCCCAAAAGGTGTCAATAAATATTTTTCACATGCATAGCCTGTGTCGCCTAGCAGATGAAATCTCTATACAGCTCATTTGTTTTCAATGACAGACATGCTGCACTGTTGTTGAAAACAGTGCTGTCATGAGCACTTCCTGGCCATCTAGCCACAACGTTCCTGATCACAAGATCCGCATCGATAATTGTCTGCACATTCAATGCGAAGTAGCTTTTTCGACAACGAAACCTTTCCGCATCTTCACCACCTGGAGAAATTATTCGTACAAAGGTGCCATCCAAAGCTCCAATAACTTTTGGAAATCCAGCAATATTGAAGAATTTCCTTGACACCTGAATAAAAAAATTTGAATAGTCTACTTGTTATGATTTTAAACTAGTAAAATTACTGAATATATAATACATGGAATGAAGTAACTGTTTAGGTTTTTAACAAATAAAGATCAGAATATCCAAGGGTGATTGTAAACATTAAATAAATACCAAATGTGTAACATCTAACAGCAAATCATTATTCATAATATTCAAATATTACTTAAGATAATGCTGCCTTATAATTACTATTAATTTAAGAAATCTAGAAACCAAACTTAGCATCATATGTACATTAAGAAAAAGTCTTTAGATAGTGCTACCAAAGCATAGAAGCACATAATTAATATTAGAAAGTGTAAAATAAAAAGTATCTTACACATTTAAATCTCATTCGGTAAATGTATTATTGCTATTAAAAAGTCAGCTACTTACAAATTCAGAATCTCATTTATGTTACAAGCTAATTTTATTGTACAGCCAAAATAATGATAATTACGTATTCTTTTTTGAATAACAATGCATATCTTCAATAAAAATTTCTATTAATTTGAAATAATTAATGATAAGAAAAATAAATAATTATGAGATTTACATACCGTTTTGCATTCTTCTCTGTTGACTGGCAGGTGAATGAAATCAGGCAAGAGGGATGCTATGGCTTCACTCACTCTGTGAACTACTCGACATACAGTGGGCTGGCTGACATCGCACAAGTCAGCAATTGCTAACTGCATACATGCAACTGCGTAAAATCGCAGAGCAATCAGAACTTGTTCCAATGGGCTTAGGGCATTATTACATGAAGTTTTGCTTTCTAATTTATGTTCAATTAGCAGAGTCAATTCCGCGACATTTTCTTTTGTCAATCGGAATCTTCTCTGAAACTCGTAATCATCCAATTCTTCGAAAAAACTACCTCTTACAACAAATTTCCTCTTTCTTCTGCTTTCCAGTTTTTCTAAGAAATCCAACTGGGTTACAGTAGAAAATTTTTGAATGGCATTCATCCTAAGCTCAAATAAAAACCAAACTTCTTCAAAACTCGCACAAAAATGTAAACACTCGAAAAATCGCTTACTGCAATCGCTGCTTACTTAAACTAACCCGGCTGTGACCCAGGTTAGAATTTCCTAACCTGACTCGGAGTTAAGTTATTAACCTAGGATGGTGAATAGCACTTTTGGCGAAACCCAGGTTTCCTTCCTCTAACCGGTGGTCATGTTAGTGGTGAATATGGGCGTTAGAGTAAAGTGCTCCCAAACCATTGACCATTATTGCCATTGACCGATCAACGTTTGATGATTTTGAAACAGCCCGCTTGAAGGGGGATGATAATTGTTTATATTTTACATTGTTTTGAATATATGATTTTAATTTAATTGTATTTTAATATGCGTTAAGAATAAAATACAGTTGCACCAAAAGATGAATATAAATAGATTCAAAATGGAATATAAAGCAATTTCCTTCAAAAGTCGCACAAACTCGAGCAAAATACACCCCAGTAAATAAAATAGAAATAATTCAATGTTCCTTGTGCGTCCCGGTTCTGTTTGATCCTTTGCCCAGTTCTATTCCGCAGCCCGAAGGTTAGGTACCACTGCTTTAGAGCAACTGCGTGGATTTGAAAAGCTGAATATATATGTTTTCATTACTGAAATATTCATTCATCCGTTTGAAATATTTTAATTCATGCCAGTACTGCAAGTTGGATTTCAATGATCTTCAGAAACTAGAAGCTATCTTCAACCCAAGTTCGGACGATAGGGACCATTTCTGGATGTAGTTTCATTTTTTTAAATTAAAGAAAATAAAGGATTAAAAACAAATTACATAAGAGAAATTCACATGACTTTTAAAAAACTAAACGTATAATTTTGCTCAGTAAAAATTAGATTTTTTTCAAAGATAGACACATCCTTGTCATCCGACACAGTTATATCAAATAAATAACGATTACATATTATCCATGTTCATCGATGTCGCTGGATTTGTTATTTCGATGATGAAGAGAATACTCCTATTTAAACACTTCTCATCTTAATATGATGAGTAAAAAATAAACAATTTCGTCCAGAAATTACTATTAAATTGAAGCAACGCAAAAGGAAAGGAGCCCTAAATCCATTTATATCATTTTTGAAAGGAGTTCATTACCTTCACTTTTTTCCGATATTAAGTATACTTATGTAATATAATGTAAAAAGCATAATTCGAATCTTAGTTGTATCTTATTACACACTTCCCGCAAATCTTTTATGTTAAAATTATTGATTATAAATTATTATGCTTTAAATTATGTGTTAAGAATACAAATTAAAGTTACAAATAAAAATAATTTCAACAAATACCAGTCGGTGATTTCCTTAATAAATGAAGACTTAATTTAATAAATTTACAGAATGATTTTAAGTTTCCTTACACACACATACAACCACTTGCTGTATTTACTTTCCAAGAATAAGAATCTATTTTTTTAAATACAATCATATATTTTCCTTGTGTTTAAGACTTCGGATGATTAAAATGTTAGTAGAATTCGAATACGCACGATCCAACGGAAATAAAATCAGCATTTTTGTCACCATAACGAAAACTTAACTCAGTTTTCTCCTTGCAGCTTTACTCGCCTTTCAGAAATATGAAAGTAGATTCATCTATATTTAAGCAAAAAAATATCAGGAAAACTCTTAAATGTATTCATAAAAATTGTATTCTTATTCATATCCTACAATTTGAATTTATAACCATTCAAACTAAAGGCTATAAGAAATAGAAATGAACAAGTTTTGATAACATTTAGATGCAGAAATTGGTTACGTAAAAGGTTTAATTTCTTTTTATTAAATTTTCATTGCATTTGAAAAGATATTCCTACCCTTTTGATTTTCAGTTACTAGAAAAAGGCTTAAAACATAAGATTTATGTTTAAAAGAACCATTGGAATAATACGAAGGTAATTTAATAAAATGGGGATTTACTTATAAACTCAAATATACAATTAAATTCAGAGATCAGCTAAAGGAAATGGATGCAAAATAAAATTTAAAATGTTTTTAGGTTAGAATTTCGTGTTATTCTCTGGATGAAAATCGTAGGATATTGCATAAACAGAAAATTAACTTCATTATTTTCAATTTCTTGGTTTTCATGTTGCAATTATTTTGATTTTAGAGAAAATTGTTAATATCTGCTCTATAATTACTCCACGATACTTTATAGCATTATATGGATTTTAACTTACGTTGACTTTTCCATGCAGTTATCTTTCATTTCTGATATATTTCTTCTGCTTCAATTTTTTAATGATCTCGAAACATTTGTAAAGGTCTCAATGATTTTGGAAGCACCCTGCTACGAAGAAAGTTCCTAATTGAACCACGACATGTTTTAAGATTAATTGAAAAGCTTATGGAATGTATATGATTTTAAGTTACAAAAGTTCTCAATTTTTTTTTAAAAGTAGAATAATATTGAAAATGTATATCTGTTACTAAGAAATGATATTCTTGTTAAGATAGATCAAAATCCTCTGTATAATAGATTATAAGCGAAATAATTGTTTGTCGTGCTGGTAAATCTATTAATATTCGTAGCTGTTGTTGGATTCGTTTTATTAGGAAAAGAACACCCCTTCTATGTCTTACGTATTCAAGAAAAGTTTCACGAAATTTTTAATTTTCGGTTTTTAAAGACTTTGTGAATATACAATAACAGTTTTTTGTGTTGTACATTTTATGAAATTCTAATCAGTTATTACTTCATATTTCTTTAGGCCCTTTGCCCTTATGCAAAATTCAACCCAACCTAAAACTATTTCTATAGTAGTCTATAGAAATAGTTTTAGACTATAGTTTAGATAGTCTATTGTATATGTTGTAAAATACTCGTGCAGACGTAGCACGTTAAAAGTTAATGTGCATTACTCACAATCTCATAAACCTAGGCACAAACCCACTCTAATGACTTCCACCTGTGGTTAAAAGGAGTAATGATAGTGTATAATCTTTCACCTAGGCCTAGTCACCGATGAGGGACATGTCATAATAATACCGTCTTGTCATCACTGCAAGTTAGATCGAAAATAACATTCTTTTACAAGAATATTTCTGGCTATAGCATTTGATGAACTAAATTTTTCGGGATACTGAACTTACTGAACGCATTAAATTTAATGTGAGCTCAATTTTATGCATATGATTTATTTTGCTATATGAAGTGACCCAAAAAAAACCGTAGATGTCAAAAGATATTTAATGAAACTTTTACTGTAGACATTTTAATCGCTTATATATATGAGTAAAAAAATGTAGATGGGTGAATTAAATAAAAATACGGAAAACGTGGAATGGTGGAAATCTATCTCATTTTACTCTGCGTAAGTAAAATCTAAAGAATAGCGTCCTTATAACACGCGTACCAAATTCCTTAAAGCAAAACTTCAACATAAATTATTTTCAAATATTAAAAAAATGATTAAAATACTTATACAAACATATATGTGACCAATGGGATTACTTAAGCAACTTATTGCTTTATTTTTATAAAAGTAAGAAAAGATTGATCCATACCTTTTGCGCCAAAAATAAGGGAACATATAAAAATGTCAGTTGAACTGTATAAATGAAAAAATTACTTTAAAAAGAAAACTAAGGAACAAGATCTTTTAAAGCATTAATTATCAAACTAATATTAACTCCTTTTTTAATCGGAAAACATTGTCAACTTGCATTAATAATTCTAAAAAAACTACAAAAACTGTAGGAAAAAAAACTATTTATCAAATGAATTTATATTCCTTTTTTAAAAAGGAAAACATTGTCAAATTGCAAAAATAATTAAATATATTATTTCTCTAATTAACAACATGAGAAACTTTAAGTAAATTCATTAAACTGCAGCAACTTTTTCTTTGACATTTTAATTTTGTTCCATAAATATTATAACTTTTCAAAGTATTAAACGAATTAAATTTTAGAGATAATGAAATGTTCAACAAGAAAAAAAGAACTGCTACTGCGTTAAAAGTTATTTAATTAATTTACAAAAGAATTTTAAACCACGCGAGATAGTATTCAAAAGTATTTCATATAATTTAAGAACTATTCTCTAAAAATATTTTTGAAGGAATATAGGTACAGAAACAAGAAAATACTTAAATAGCTAATTTTCCCATACTTATTTTATATTAAAGTAACGCGAATTTTTTTAAATACTTTTAGATTTCATTTTTCATTTAATGCCTTATAGACTCAGTAAAATACATTCGTCGCAATTAAAGAAAAATACACTCATATTTAAAATTTCCATTTGTGAGCACATAATTATATACAAAAGTTAGATTAAAATTATATTATTCATTAAATTTTGAAATCTAATGATTTTTATAATGATCTGAAATGATGTGTATTTAAATAACTTTGAAATATATATACTTATTAAAAAATAATAATGTTTATAAAATTAAGAAACATTTTGATTTAAAAAAGTAGCTTTCACATGTGGGGAAGTAAAAATATATTTCAAATAATCACATAGATTTAATTTTCAGAACAAAAAAATACAATATTGAAAAAATAAGCACGCCAATCAAAACCAACCAAGGTCTCACTTTTTGTAATTTATTTACAAATTATGCCTTTTACATAGAATATATAGTTACATTCAAAAGTCATTAGAAAACGCAAAGCAGAAACAACACTTCTTGAAAAGAGCTGCAAAACGATAAGCATATAAAATTTTTAGTAATGCTTAAAGATAAAATACATCTCAAATACTATAAAAATATTCATACTTCTCATCTTATCGTAAAGTGTATATATAATTAAATCATTCAATGACCGGAAAATTTTTTAAAATTTTAAAGTACGTTTGCCAGCATTCCACACGTGTGACTAGTCTAATCTTGAATACGAAATTGAGATATGAAATGGTAACTTTCAAAATGTGTGAAAAGTAAGAATTCTAACCATTATGAGTTCGTAAATGTGTATTTAAATCAAGCCGATGAGAAAATCCACAGTTACAAATCTCACAAACATACAGTTTTTCGTCGGTATGAATACGCAAATGCCTTTTGAAATTACTACTATCAGAAAAGGCATTTTTGCAAACATCACATACATAAGGTTTTTCTTTCGTATGAGTACGCAAATTAAATTTTAAAACACTACTGTTATTAAAAGCCTTTTTACAAATACCACAAGAATAAGGAATTTCATATTGGAATGAATACGCAAATGCCTTTTAAAAGAATTACTATGAGAAAAGGCCTTTTTGCAAGTATCGCATACATAAGATTTTACTTTTGTATGAATACGCAAATGCGTTTTCAAAGCACCACTGCGAGTAAACGCCTTATAACAAATATCACAAGAGTAAGGAGTTTCGTGTTGGTATAAATATGCAAATGTTTTTTTAAACCACTATTATTAGAAAAGGCCCTGCTGCAAATATCACAAGAATAAGGAGTTTCGTTGGTATGAATACGCAAATGCGTTTTCAAAGAACCACTGTGAGTAAAAGCCTTATATCATATATCGCACGAATAAGGTTTTTCGTTGAAATGTATACGCAAATGCCCTTTTAGATTACTATTATTAGAAAAAGCCTTCATACAAGTATCACAATATTAAGGATTTTCATTGCTGTGTATAATCAAATGTTGTTTCAAATTATCTCTTCGGGAGAAGGCCTTGCTGCAGATTTCACAAACAAACAATTCCTTATTATTGTGAGTACGCAAATGTCTATTTAAAACACGACGTTTAGAAAATGTCTCTCCACACTCTTGAGAGGAAAAGGAAATATCATTTGCATCCATATCAGAGGGACAATTTTTTATTCAAAGAAGTACTGAAACACACCGGTAGATTTAAATTTCTAAATAATTTGATCGAAAACTGAAATCAAGAATTACATAAAATGAAGTATTGCCAAATTTTTGCAACATTTTTTTAAAATAAATTATTTGCATGAAAGTAGCATTCATGAAAATTCAATTTAAATTATAAATACACTGTATTATTTGTGCCCAACTTTGAATTCGCATCTGAATTCATAAGTAATTTTAACCAAACATGAGAAAAATGTTTTATTTCCAAAGTGCATGTAATCATGAAAGAAGAATATTTTCAAACATGAAATTGATGATGAGCTATGTTTCATAAATAAGTTAAATAATTTTGAATCATCATGGTTCTTACAAATATAGATATTGGCGTCCATTTTCAAATATTTATGCACGGTCAATTTACAATGAACTACTCTTGAACCGGAACACAGTTTTCTTTGGTTCGCACATTTGACGTGCATTAGCCCTTCTGCACATTGGATTTGAAATGGCACCAGAATTCAAATAATCCGTTTGCAAGAAAACTCGAATCATTAATTTCGGACCATGAGCATTGAGCTACAGGGCCCACTTCGATTCTAAATATATATAAAAGTATTTACTTTTTAAAAAGTCTTCATTTTTAAAGAATTAAGTAAATTTTAATTTAGTAATATGGATTCACTTATGAGCACAAACTTACATTTAAATTCTGTGAGCAAATAAAAGACATGGCGCAAAACAAATTTAAAATCATTTTTAGGTTAGAAGTGCATGTTATTTGTTCAGGTGGAAAATTATAGAATATTGGTTTTAAAAAAATTGTTCTTAAAAAAATTTCATTGTGTTCCTTTTTTTGCAATTATTATGATTGCTGTGAAAACTGTCAATTAATGCTCTTGAATTATTTTAAGATATCTCAGGGTATATAGCCCTTCTTAACTTTTTTCTAGCAGCATAATTTTAACGGAACCCTTTGTGGAGGGTGACGGGGAGGAAGGGGGCGTTTATTTTTGTATTTTAAATTGTTTTAGTTTAATAATTTTAATTGCATTGAAACATTGCTCCAGAATAAAATACAATTTCACCGAAAAAGGAATTTAGATTTATTTAGCATGGAATATTGTGATTTTCATAGAAAGGTCGCACAACTCCGAGAAAAATGCAACAGAAATAAAATGAAGATAATTAATGTTTTTTGGACGACCTACTACCTTTTAATCCACAGATCCACTTCATATGTTTAAATATTAAACAATGAATTCTCAAATTGTTACTACTTCAAAATCACCCCATATTTTATCGTAAAAACACTTATAAAACCGTTGTTTTGCATTGATTCGTTTTTGTTATTGTAATTTTAAATAATCCGTAATAAAAAATACGTAAATATGTTCGTAAGTATTCGATATTTACGAAATTTTAAAAAATTAAAATCAGAACTAATAAGAAGTAATTGATGAATTTATTTTAACAATATTAAAAACTCTTAAAAGCATACATGAACCTATATAGTTGCTCTCACCGTCACACCACAGCATCATGTTCAATTCTCCTAATTCAGTGAATTTTTCTGCCTCCGATTCTATGCCGCACCTGATTTTTAATAGCATTAGCTCTAGAAAAAAATGTACGGCTAGAATTCTAATAACTACGCTGATTTTGGTAGTGTTAAATATATAAATCTTAAATTTTGTTTTTCGAAATTTTGTTGCATTCCCTGGATTCTCGGGAATGACTGTTTTGTTCCCGGAAATTCTAGAAAAATTCCAAGGGAAGGAAAAGTAACCTAGAAATCTCACATAAACCCTAGGCCACAGCCGGGTTAGTTTTAACCACGCATGCGCAGTATACGATTTTTCTAGTGTTTACAGTTTTGAAGCTGTTTAAGCTCGGATTTTTCTTTCAACTCTTTTTTATGATGAATTTTTTTTTTAATTTGCCTAATTTCGCAGCTACGTTATTCAAAGTATTCTACATTATCCAGAACAGAGAGGATATTAAGAAAAAATGAATAATGTATGTGAAGAAATGGACGGTCTCAAAGTCCGTTAAAATTCCATTTCTTACGATATTTCACCAAACCTTGTTTTTCTCCTTTCTTGACGAAAAACGCTGTTTTTTTTTTCTGTTTTTTTTTTTTTTTTAATTTCCATAACATTGACGGAATTGTTTTGTCTTTCGCGGATTCATCACTCCGTCTATGTCATTAAATTGAAGTGCTATTTCACTATATGCTTCGTTTTTTTTTAAACAACTAACCACGTGTTTCTTTAACATGCAAGTGTTCCCTTTCTAAATTGCGTAAAATAAACTTTGAGAAAGTATCCATTTTGAAGAATAAGCATTGAAAAAAAAAAGATTATGCAACTGTTCCGATAGAGGTTTAGTTCAGATCACGGAGAAATCAGCCGAAGTCACGGGGTTTACTTCTCTCTCTCTCGACCAATGAGAATCAACCAGAAACCCCAGGTTAGGAAACCCGCTGTCAAGTAACCTGAGGTCGAAAAACAGTGGTGAATAGCAGTTCTAACCTGGGGTTAGTTTTAACTTGACTGCCGGTTACTTAACCCCAGGTTTCATCGCTGGGTCAGGTTAGTGGTGAATACCGGCGTAAGACAAACAGAAATTGACCAACTTAGAATTATTGTTTAAGATAACTACTTTTACGCGCACGCGAATCAGTTTTTAAAAATAAGCTTTTTTCATCACTTTTTAAAGTGAAGAGGAAGATTTTTCGAAGCAAAAATGAATGTAGTTGAAACCAGGGATATCCAAGACAATACGAGAGGTTGAATAACAAAATGTGCAAAATAGAATGTCCTTTTTATGTAACTTGAATTCGAAAATTCTAATAGTATATCAACTAAAATAAAAGAAAATGATGAAAATATTCTTAATTCTTAAGACAAATTATTGATAATTTCAAAATTCCACGTAATTACAATTCAATTAATGTAAGCTGAATATCGAGCATGTGATTTTTTTTATCTATGTAAACAAACAAGTGATCCAAAAAACCCCAGATGTCAAACGACATTTAAGGAAATTTTACACTAAGCAATTCAATGGCATATAAATATAAGTAAAAAAATTTGTACAGGAAGGAATTGAATATATGCGTAAGTTTTTGTTTAAAAAATACATAAATTTTTAAGCAATAAATTTGACAATTAAAAAACAAGAAACGGTGAAACGCTATCTCTTCTGACTATCTGCGGACATACAATCTACAAAATAGCTTCCTTATACAAAGCGTACCCAATTCGTAAAGCAAAGTTTTTACTTAAATGCTTTTCAAAAATTCAAAAAAATTATTAAAAATACTTATAAAAACGTATATGACCCATGATATATTCTAGAAACTTGTTACTTTCTTTTTATAAATATAAGAGTAGATTCATCCATACCTTCTGCCCCAAAAATAGGGCGAAAGATAAATGCCCATTCAACTGTATAAATGAAAAATTTCCTTTGAAATGCAAATTTAGGAACTAGACCTTCCAAAGAACTACCAAGCAAACTAATATATGTATTTTTTTAATTGGAAAATATTGACAACTTGCAATAATAATTGTAACAAATTTATAAAAACTATGAAAAAAAATATTTTTATCAAATTAATTTATATTCTTTTTCTTAAAAAAGAAACCATTGTCAAATTACATAAATCATCAAACTTATTATTTGCCTAATTAAAACATGTGAAACTTTAAGTAAATTAAAAAAAACAGCAGTAATTTGTTCTTCGACTTCTTCATTCTTCTTTATTTCTCTCTTTATTTATTATCGATTATACTGAAGCATTTCTGTCTATATTACGACGTATTTAATTTTTTAGTAATAGGGTAAATATTATTAAAAACTTTAAAAAATTCTAATTTTTATAACATAAATTAATTATATATTCCGTCCTCTTTTCAATTAAATTTAAAGAATGCAAAAACATCATTCAGCCATGTTTCATTTAGGACCTTTCTTGGTTAAAGGGGTGCATCTAATTTCCTTGAGACTTTCTAGTTCCCATTATAGCAGTTAGAAGATGACTTAAAAATTGAAGCAGAGGGAAAAAATATATAAATAATGAAAAAAAATTGCGGGATATGCCAGCACAAGTTTAAATTTATATGCTGCTCTAAGGCAGTGGTCCCAAACCCCCGGGTCTTGGACTAATACCGGTACGTGGATCAAATAGTACCGAAACACCCAAGGAACAATGAATTACTTTCCTCGTTTCTCTCTCAGGTTTGTGTAACTTACCATAAAAATCATTTAATATTCCAAGTTAAATCATTCTAAATTCATTTTTGGTGTAACTGTATTTTATTCTGAGTGTATTTTATTCTGAATGCATGTTGAAACACAATTAAATTAAAATTATTTAACCAAAACAATTTAAAATATTAAAGTCAACGTCCCCCCACCTCAAGAGGTCATGGTAAAATTATCAAACTTGTTGACTAGTCCGTGGCGACAAAAAGTTTGGGTGACACGGCTCTAAGGTATCTTAAAGTAATTCTAGAATATTAATTGACAGTTTTCCCTGCAATAATTATAAATGCAAGAAAAACACAAGAAAATTAAAATTTTACTAAGATTAATATTATGTTTAAACCAATATTCTATTATATGCATCCAAAAAAATAACATGCACTTCTAACCTAAAAGAATTTTTAAATTTATTTGGTCCCTCGTTTTTTTTTATCTGCTCACAGAGTTTAACTGAAAATTTGTGTTCATCAGTGAATCCATGTTATCAATTTAAAATTTGCTTAATTCTTTAAAGATGTAGAATTTTTAAAAAGCTAATACTATTTCTTAAGATCCAAACTTTTCATTAAGTGGACACCTTAGCACAATGGTCGTAGTTCAATATTAATGGTTCGAACTTTCTTGCGAATAAAGGATTTGAATTCTGGTACTTGTTCAAATCCAATGTTTTGAAGGGCTAATGCACGTCAAATGTGTAAAGACTAAAAGAATACTCTGGCGTATATCATAGAAAATTATATTCGAGATCAAGTGCCGTCATTTTCACTGTACCGTGCCAAAAGATTTTAAAGGACGCCAAAATACCATATATCTATTTTCGTAAGAACCATGATGAATGAAAATCATTTAACTAATAAATGCAACATAATGCATGTTTGAAAGTATTCTTCGTTCATGACGACACGTACTTTGGAAATGTAACAGGTTTCTTATGTTTAGGTAAATTTATTTATAAATTAGGAAGTGAATTCAAGTGCAGTGACATTAATAAATAGTATTTTCTTTTGGATTGAATTATTATGAACGCTACCTCCAAGCCCATCATCATTTTTTAAAAAGTTGCAAGAACCTGGCAATGCTTCATTTTATGTAAAACTCGATTTCAATTTTGAATCAAATTATTTAGTAAATTAAATCTACCAATGTGTTTCAATACTTGTTTGAATGAAAAGTTGTCCCTCTGAAATGGATGCAAATGAAAATTCCTTTTCCTGTCAAGAGTGCAGCAAGACCTTTTCTCATCTTCGGGCATTAAACAGGCATTTACGTACTCACAGGAATGAGAAATCTTTTGTTTGTGAAATCTGCAACAAGGCTTTCTCCCGAAAGGATCATTTGAAACGTCATCTACTTATACACTGCAATGAAAAACGTTACATTTGTAATACATGCAAGAGGGCTTTTTCTGATAATACTGGTTTAAAAAGGCATTTGAGTATTCATACCAAGGAAAAACCTTATATTTGTGATATTTGCAAAAAGACTTTTTCTAATAATACTGGTTTAAAAAGGCATTTCCTTATTCATACCAAAGAAAAACCATATGTTTGTGACATTTGCATGAAGGATTTTTCTAATCATCCTAATTTAAAAAGACATCTGCTTATTCATACCAAAGAAAGGCCTTATTTTTGTGAAATTTGCAACAAGACTTTTTCTAATACTAATGCTTTAAAATCTCACATGCTTATTCATATCAAAGAAAAAGCATATGTTTGTGACATTTGTAACCGTGCATTCGGTGTAAGAAATAGTTTAACAAGACATATGCGTATTCATACCAAAGAAAAACCTTATGTTTGCAGTATTTGCATGAAAGGTTTTTCTGATCATCATAGTTTAAAAAAACATTTGCGGACTCATACCAAAGAAAAACCTTATGTTTGTGTTACATGCAAGAAAGCATTTTCTGATAGAAGTAATTTGAGGACGCATTTGCTTATTCATAGCGAAGAAACACCATTCTTATGTGATACATGCAACAGGGCTTTCTCTGATAGAAGTAATTTAAACAAACATTTGCAAATTCATGTGAACAAAAATTGTTATATTTGTGATATTTGCAACAAGGCATTTTCTTCTAGAAGTGGTTTTAGAACGCATATACTTATTCATACAAATGAAAAACCGCATGTTTGTGACATCTGTAACTGTGGCTTTTCTCGTCGAAGAGGTCTAAATTCGCATTTGCGAACTTACCATGATTAGAATTTTTAATTTTCAGACATTCTGAAAGAGAGAATTTTATGACAGAATTTCCTCTTCAAGGTGAAAACTAGTTTCACATGTGTGTTACAGTAAAGTATGTTATTTTAGTTTTGAAATAGTAATTTCGACATTGAATGATTTAAGGACGTGTACTTTCCGTACAATTTTGAGTATTCAAATGACTCGTGTATGTTACAATCTTTAATATAGTTGTTCAATTTGTAAATAAATTTGAAGATTTGGCACATGCGTAAGTTCTTATTTTGCCTGATTATATTGTAAACCCTGGAAGTTTAACCTCAATTGTTCTCATTTATTGAAAATTATTTTTTCTGCAGTTCATATATAGAAACTAAAGGTGAGTTTTTAAAATAGAATGCTTCAAAATTTCTAAATAGAAATATTTTAGAATTCATTTAATTCAAAGTTTTTTATAGAAGCTTCAAGTATCGAAGATTATTTTAAATTCAACTTATTATGAAAAGGAATATAATTGCAAACTGATTAAAGTATGTTTTTGTGCTTTTAAAGGAAGATTTAAATATGAGTACGCGCGCGCGCGTACTTCTTTAACAGCTACAAATCTACTTTTTCAATTCCTACTATTAGTTCACACTCTCCTTGAACATATTTATATATCTTGTGTTCAAATTTTCAATCGTTAATAAAATGCTTTTTATTTCATCCACTCAAGTTGAAATAAATTTTTTAGACTTGTAGTGAATGACACTTGATGTTAATACAGTTTTTTTTTCAAATTTTAATTCATTAATTAACTTTAATTAATGTTAATTTTTTTTAATCCAACACCATATATATAGAAAGGAGAAGAGGAAATTGTAAGGAAATTTGCTTTCTATTTTCCACTTATTATTATGAATCTGTCACATGTATATACATATTTATATTAATTGTAATTATTTAATAAAAAGTAACTAAAATAAAAATTTTCTTTGTTGGCCTAAGTAGAAATTGACTTAAATTTTTTTTTCATATTACTTGTTTAAGCTACGCATACTGTCCCATAAGTCATTAAATGAAATACAAAATTAATTAATATTTGTTTTGTTTTACTAAAACCAATTATGTATGATCAGAAATTAGGCTTTATTTATTTTCCTGCTTTCATATTTGTGTTGCTTTGAAAATTTTCTTGGATAAAAATTCCTAAATTCTATTAAATGCTTTTGTATAGGGTTGAGGATCAAAAGAACACTCTATTGTTTTTAATATATTCCAGTAATAGAGCTGAAACACCAGATTCCGTACTCTGACAAAAACCTGTTCTTTGCTGTTCCAATTCTTTCCTTTCGTTACTTAGTGTAAAACTTATCAGGCGAATTTATTTTCCTATTTAGACCTATTTTTTCCCCTCGTGAAGAGATTAAAATATTTTCAATTAATCTCCAATCACCAACTGATTCGCATCCCATTCTATTCTGAATCATTTGCTTCCCCCTAACAAGCTAGAAAAACTCGATAAACTAATCTTCGAATCTTTTTCAACCCCAAGGGACTCACTCTGGGAAATGCAAATTACCATTCTTAATAATCTCGTGCTGCTCGTCCGCATATCCATTAATTTTTTCTCTCTTTTTCAAAAACGTAACTTCAGGGTAATTTTTTTTGAAAAATTATCCCTTTACTCTCTAAATTATGAGCTCTTTAAAATCACTAAACAGTTATGCAGTGTTATTGTGTAGAAAAGCAATGGTGTTTCAGATGAAGAACACAAGTGGCAGAGTAATTTTCAGTGTTTCTCATACTAAACAATTGAAACAAAAGTTCCAATTTTTTCCATTTGTTGATTGAAAAATATAATATCCTAGAATAATAACTTTGACGAATTCATATCTCTCTGGCAAATTTTTAAAATAACTGCTTCTGTCTAACTTAAATATGATTTGCTTTCAAATACAACTCTTTTAAGTTAAGTAATTTTTATGAATTAATTCCTTAAAACTGGAAATACATTTACAAATATACAGAAATTTTAAAATAAAAAGAATTTGAATCATTTTTATAACTGATTCTGCATTCAATTGTTATCAAACTAGTTTAATTTTATTTATTCTATCGATTACTTTGTATCGTTGTAAATAAAAACTGTATGGCATGAAAAAGCCAATAATTTTTGTTTATGCTTTCTACCGCTTTCTTCGTACATAAATTGATCCCTTTTTAGGGCTCCAAACAGAAAGTAGTTTTGTGCAAGGAAAAAAATTACATTTTAGTTTTCGTTAGAATTTAGAAAATGCTGATTTTGTTTCTGTCGAATGGGGACGCGAATTCTTCTGAAGTTTGAATTCTTGAGCATAAAAAGAAATATGTTTGCGATAGAGAAAATAAAAACATTTTTCGGGAAATAAACTTAAATATAACAAGGGGCTGTAACAGTGATTCACGCTGTACGTTGCGATAAAAGAAGGACGTGGGCGGCAAAATTGAATGAAGTTGTCTTTACTGACGAGTTACGCATCTGTCTGCAACACCGTGATGGTCGGATTCGAGTCTGGAGACACCGTGGAGAGAGGATGCTGAACAGCTGCGTTATGCATCCGCCACACTGGTCCTGTACCGGGTATTATGGTATGGGGCGGTAATGGATATCACTCTCGCACTCCTCTAGTACGCATTGCTGGTACTTTAAACAGCCAGCGCTACATCTCCGAGGTGTTGGAGCCACCAAATTTTTTAAAACCGGAATCGAATCATTCGGCCTTTTTATAGATATAAACTATACGATATTCGTGGTATATTTAGCTTATCCTTTCGTGAATAGTTGAATATAAGAAATTTTGATTGGATTTTAATCCATTTGTATACAGATACATCTGTATATGGATTAAATTTGAATGAAGAGGAAAAACTAATTTCTCAGTATAATAATAGAGATTTAATTTCAAAACATTCCGAAGAGTCAATTAATTAATTTTAGATTAAAATTAGAGGCGATTATCTCATAATATACAAAAAACGCTTTAAAAAAATTGTTATACTATTCAACATCTGATTTGCATGAACTCGGATTTTCATCATTAACAAATATAAAAATTAAAAAGATCGAGTCTTTTAAATGTACACTGCTGGCCACCGTAAATGCAACACCAAGAAAGACAAGAGATAGCACAACAAAATTTATTTTGTAGATAACATGTTGACCAAGTATCAAATGATTAAATTTATAGACTTCTGTGAAGTGTGGTTCCCGCTAGAATCAGTAGCCAGAGTAGCCGCCATTGTTGGAGATCACCACTGCCATACGCCTCGGCATTGATTCAAAGAGACTTTGGAGGTGTTCTTAGGGTACAGCAGACCAAGCAGCTTCCACACGTTGCCAAAGTTGATGTGGTGGGGCAGCTGGATGTGTAATCTGGGTCAATCGTTGAGCAACTATGGACCACATGTTTTCTATAGGCGAAAGATCCAGAGTGCGAGCCAGCCAGTGAAGCAATTCAATCTGGTGATTGACGAAGAACCTTTGGGCAATGCGTGCCACGTGTGGTCGCGCATTATCCTGTTGAAATATGGCTGTGGCCAAGCTGTGGTATGGCTCCAACACCTCGGAGATGTAGCGCTGGCTGTTTAAAGTACCAGCAATGCGTACTAGAGGAGTGCGAGAGTGATATCCATTACCGCCCCATACCATAATACCCGGTGCAGGACCAGTGTGGCGGTGCATAACGCAGTTGTTCAGCATCCTCTCTCCACGGTGCCTCCAGACTCGAATCCGACCATCGTGGTGTTGCAGACAGATGCGTAACTCGTCAGTAAAGACAACTTCATTCAATTTTGCCACCCACGTCCTCCTTTTATCGCACCATTGGCGTCGGAGACGTCTGTGGTTCTGCGTCAAGGGTAGACCAAGCAATGCACGTCTTGCGGACAGACCACTCTGCTGTAAACGGCGTCGAATGGTACGCGCAGACACTGAATGATGCGTTACAGACTCAATGTGCTGTGCTATGGTTCGTGATGTGACTGAGCGATCCGTCACTGCCATGCGCACAATTTGCCTGTCCTCACGTGAAGTGGTGCACTGAGGTGGATGCGATCGACCACGTCGGTCCGTCGTACCCTCCTGCATCCGACGGTCACATATCCGCATTACAGTTGTTTGGTTTCATCCAACACGACTACCGATTTCCCTGAAAGATAATCCACAATCTCGGTAGGCCACTATCCTTCCTCTGTCGAACTCGGATACTTCATCAAAAGCTGATCACTGTTTTCTACAAGACATAACTGATCGTTTTTTGAAAAAACCGCAAGAAAAACACAATTGCCGAACTTGAAATTCTCGAAATCTCCAAGCCTTAAATAGCGCTTTGAGGTGGCGCCACAGGCGTGCGTGATGTGTGTCTGCGCTGAAATTCTTATCATTTGCATATCTCACCTCCGCTAATGCATGTTGTAAATTTCATGTTATTTGCATGCTTCCTTCAGGGTGTTGCATTTACGGTGGCCAGCAGTGTAGATGACGAAATGAAGTGGCATTATCATTTTTACGACCAAATATAAGCAAAATTAACAAAAATCATCAAGTTTGAATTTCACATTAAATGTATTCTTATAATTGGTTTGCAACTAATTACTCAACCATTTTATTGTCTTCATCGTACATATTACTTCATCATTAAATTATTATAAACTATTTTACATAGTACACTACAAATAAGTAAAACTCTTTTAAACTTATTTTATTGTTAGCGTGCTACCAAATTTTAAAATTGAAGTGTACCGCATGAAAAAAAAAATTAGAATAACTGGGCTATAAGAAAACTTAAATTGTTTCGTAGATTTATTGAATAATATTGGAAAATCTTCATTTAATGCGGGTCTCAAATAATACGATAATATTAATATTCTAAATTGACACATTTTACATTACTATATACAAATATAATGTATTTCTGAAAAAAAGTTAGAGATAATAAACTGTTTTTGATAATTATAAATATCTTTGTCCAGTTTTATATAAGTGGCTTCCGTATTCCATTGTTTCCGCCTTTTTACAGTTTAATCGCATTTCATCAATCGAGTTTTTCAATGTATTGGCGAGAGAGGACGATAATGATAAAATGTTCCCTACAAGCGTTCGATGCATGAAAAATGTCATTTTTTGACGAAGTCATATACTTTTGATTTATCATTAGGATACGGAATATTTAAATGGGGGTATTCTTCGTTCTCGAAACAACAAATCCAAAGACCACGAGGAACATGGATAAAATCTGCGCGATATTCCTTTGTTTTAACTTGAATAGATGAAAAGAGTATTTGTGTCTCTATCCTACAAAGGAAAATATAAATTTTTATTGATAAAATATTATCAATTTTAACTTTTAAAAACATGAGTTTGAATTCGATAAATTTTCTTCAACCATTTAATTTATTAACTTTAAAAATGAAACTACATTCAGAAATGGTCCCAATACTTTAATATTAAAACTTTGGTTGAAGATTTTGCCGAGTTTCTGAAATCTTTCTAACACTAGAAGTCCGGAGTTTTGATAACCCTTAAACGTCCAACGGTGTCATTTCGACGCCGCAATATAAAATACATAAAATAATTGTAATAACTTAATAATTGCATGACTACTGTTCTTTGTAGGATTTAATTTTAACACTTTTTAATACTATTTCATGTAATTATCATATATTATGATCCTGTATATCATAAAAAACTGAGGTTGACATTATGGTTCGCGTAACTTGTTGGACCACTGCTTTGTCGCAAAACATTTCGAGTTGCAAATCTGCCAGGAACATTACTATTATGCGGTATCCATTTGTGCCATGCTTTGCGACTTATACATCAGGATTTTCTGAGATATTATCATATTCATCTGCCCTTTCTTTAGATTTTTCGCAGTCACTTTGCCTCAATCTTGTCTTCATCGGAATCTAAATTAGAACAAGACAGCTCACCACCATTCGATTCATTCTCAGAAAGCTCTCGCAACAAATTAGCAATTTAATAAGGACTTAGACCTTTTCTATGAGTCATCGTTTCAGGATATCTGCTCTCTCTCTCTCTCTATCTATCTATCTATCTATCTCTCTCTCTCTCTGCACAAGATTCGAAAATCGAATGAAATTTTTTGGGGGAGCAGATAGAAAATTCTACGTAATGAAACGCTTAGACACAACATTTTAGTACAACTGACTCATTTCTACTGTAAACCCAATAACACTGCATTCAAGGACAAATAAATGTGCAATATTACTTCTGGAAGTTTGCTTTACTTAGTAATCTTCCTTTTGCTGAACGACAGCTTTTTATAATGATAAATTGCTTTGGTGTCGAAACGACACCAGCGGACGTTTTAGGTATATGTTCAGTTGTAAAATCTCTCCTAATTTTCCTAGTACCACAAAACTTTTTCTGACTAATTACCATGGAAAATGATTAAAAATCACGAAAAATTTTCAAATTTCCCTTGCAAAAATGTAGAAACGAGAACAAACTAAACAATCTCCGGTGTCCTGTCGACACCGACGGACGTTTTAGTGTAAAATTCACTTTGCACACACATTAAAGGGATGATCTATATATATATATATATATATATATATATATATATAAGCTACATTTCTCTTTTTTGGTTTGTCATGGTTCCATGTTCTTGGTTCTTCCGGTCTGATCTTAAGATTCTTGGGATTTATTAGTCTTCTTTTTAATTATTTACTGCTATATATATATATATATAACTTTCAAACAGAGAGTGGAATTAATCAGGTATGAGAAAATAACTACAGAAATATATATTCAGCATAAGTTTAAATCCATCCTGTTGCTCTAAAGTAATTTAAAATAATTTTAACAGTACGATTTAATTTTCAACTATGAGTCAAAAAGTCAAATCGAAATTCTTAAGCCTAAATTATTCTTCATACATTTTTCTATTATCTCATAAAAATTGAAAGATTCAAGTTTTTTAAAAAAAATCCGCAGTTATGTTAACTTCTATATTCATTTTTTATGATCCAATGGAGCAAATAAAAACTCTAAATTGATTTATTTCAGGAAAAAAATAACGAGTTTTTCTGCATGTGAAATGCTTAGATCCTTTCATTTTATTTTTTCAAGTGCTTTCTTATTTTTCTATCTGTAGCTTTTAGAAGATGCAATAAATTTTTTAAACATCTTCTAAATTCTATATAACGAAACACTTAGACACAACATTTATATTGCGCATCCGTGTCTCTCTCACGCTCAGAGCTGTCTCGTCGAATCATCTGAGTCGATTCAATCGTTCGAGTTTCTTGATCGGTCTGAAATCACTCCGGCCCACCGGGCATAACCCGGTCATATCTATCCCTGCATTCATCTAAGGCATATGTTATCAACGTGGGCTTTAACACCCCCTACCCCCTGAAAGCTTTTGAGGCTTTCAGGGGGGTAGTAAAAGACCGAGAGAAAATTCAGGGGGTGTTGAAATGTCACGGAGGGGCTTGGGCAGATTAACCAAATATAGTCTCAAAAAGACTAAAGAAAGAACACGCTGATTATGTACTAACAAAACTAAACTTTAATACTGTTTACCTTATGTTGATTGTATGTATTTAAATCATTTTATATCACATTTACGAAAATTCACATATTTCGGTAGTTCGGGAAGTGGATGAAAACTTAAAGATTACATTACATTCAGACCTACATTAAATTGAATGATATAGTGCATTTAAATTTCTGTAGTGCACGTGTTGCCTTTATCTGTGAGCAGTAGGAATAATGTTTCGTCCACTGCATTTCATTTTGTATATTATCCAAGGAACATAATTAAATATGTTAACCAGAAATTAACGTGCGATTCTTTAAAGGCTGAAACTGTCCATTTGTATTTATTTTGAAACAATAGTTTATTATGAATTACTTCGTATCATCGAATCCCCTGCCGGTCTTTATAACAGGTAAGCTAAAACTTTTATTCCACTCTTTTAACTGAAGAAGAAATTCAGTATCGTTTTTCAATTTCAACAATATCCTATCTATGACTAAAATATGTAATATTACACATATAAATATATTTGTAGCAGCAGCTATTTCAGATTCGCAAGTAAATAAAACTGAGACTTAAGAAAAAAAATTAAATTAAAAAATATATTCCATTAGCAATAGAATAATTTTTTAAAATTTAGCTCTTGTTTTCACCATGTATTATGTACACTCTTATTTCTCTAGAGTGCAGGGGGTGGTATCGAGAAAGAGATGTATTAACAAGAAAGGGGGACAGTATGGAGATATTCACAAGAAAAGGAGGTGCCAGTTCAAAAAAGGTTGAGAGCCCATGATCTAAGGCATGCTTGTCTAAAGTGCGGCTCTCTCTCTCTCTCTCTCTCTCTCTCTCAAACGCAAATTATGAAAATATTTAAATTTACACATTTTTATTAAAAAAATAAATGTTTGCAATAGTTTTCATTTTTAATCGATTCGTCTACACTTATTTTGAAATAAAAATTTAAATAAAAACATCTTAGTATGCCCTGAGTATTTACGTTTCGAGATATGTGTGTATCCACTCGACGGCGAATTTTTACCGTCAGATCTTTAAATGAATGCATTGAACTGCAAAGTGACATTCAACTGAAAGAAAGATACGGGAATGTTTCTTTATACTGTAGTTTTATAAAGATTACCTACAATGTGATAAATATCCTAATTTTCACAATCATGCTTTAATAATGTGTCTTCAGCTTTTGGCAGTACCTATATTTGTGGACGAATATTTTCAAGAATGAAGCATACAAAAAACAAAAGTAGGACAAACATCTTGAAGATGTATTAATAATTGCAACCTCGTCTATTGAACCCGATATCGATTTGAAAACCCGACTAAAGCAAATTCATTCATTTCATTAATTTGAATTTTTTCCATCTTCACATGAAATCCAAACTAAATGAACCGAAACTTTTACAAATTTAAAATAAATATGAACCTATACAATTCAAATTTTTAAAAAATTATAATTAAAAAAAGCTAATTTACTTTTATTAAACTACATAGAGTTAAATTTTTTTTTCAATTTGTTGAAAAAATATCGTATGCATGGCTCAGCAAATTTTTCTTGTTGCAATGTGGCCCTCAAACGGTCATAGTTTAAACACCCATGATCTAAGGAATGATTCCAGACCATGAAGATACCTTTAATATCAATAATGGAAGGTCATGTCGTAATTTAAGAATTTGTTTCCAAACTATATTTGTACTAGAAGCAGGGCCGGCTCTAGCAATTTTGCCGCCCCGGACAAAAATGAAAAATGCCGCCCCTTTCCCCAAAGTTAAAAAAATATAATTAAAAAAGATAAATATTCTTCAGAAATACACACCTATAAAACTTAAATATTTCTTGCGAAGAAAAAGGCAGCTTAACATAAATATAATATAAATATTTATTAAAAGCTAAAACAAAAATAAACCAAAAAAATTACAAAAATTATTTTATGACTTTTAATTCTGAAAATTCTCTGATCAATTCCTTTAAATCAATTTCTTCAGCTATTTCATGTTCGATAGTCAAAGTAGCTAAGCCATTTAATCTACACTGGTGTGCAAAAATTAAGGACGAAGTCGAAAAATTAGCATATTAGCTGAACGAAGAGGCAGAGCGGACAGAAAGACCAATCAGGAGATTAAGTGAGGTGATGTACGGTAGCACATGCGCAGATATGCAGGTAGACGTAATGGGGGAGTGTCTGAGTAGTAAAGCCTGTTGTCGGTGTAAGATTAGTATTTCTGGCAAAGAGATTGCACACCGTATAGCAGTTAAAATCACACCGAGTTGCTGCCTCAGCGAGAAATGGCGAATAATCAATCTGTTAAACGACATCTGGATGCTTTTACCCGAGGTCGAATCATTGGGAAGTTGGAGGAAGGTCGCAGTGTGACAAGTGTGGCTGCAGAGTTCGGAATTGCTCACAGCATCGTTTCACGACTTTGGAGACAATTTCAAACTACAGGAACAGCTATCCGGGGGTTCAGTAGTGGTCGTCCACGAGGAACCACACCCGCAGATGACCGGTGTGTTGCCTTACAGGCCAGAAGAAACAGGCGGCAGATAGCGGGAGAAATCGCTAGACACACGACACAGGCGACTGGACGACCGATATCGCGTTTTACCGTGGCCAGAAGACTGCACGGTGGTGGTCTGTTTGCACGACGCCCTGTACGGTGTGTACCTCTAACGCCTGCCCATCGGAGAAGGCGTTCTCTGTGGTGCCGGGAATACCGGAATTGGAGAGACAATGAATGGGGACGAGTACTCTTTACAGATGAGAGCAGATTCAGTCTGAGTAGCGATTCTCATCGCATACTCATCTGGAGAGAGCGGGGAAGCCGCAATCATCCCTCGAACATCATTGAAAGGGACAGGTATGGAGGTGGTGGTGTTCTCGTTTGGGAGGCATCATGCTTGGTAGTCGTACAGACCTTCACATCTTCGAAGCAGGTTCAGTCAACGGACCCGTTATTGTAACGAGATTCTTCTTCCATATGTGCGTCTTTTTAGAGGCGCTAAGGTCCACAGTTTCTTTTCATGGACGACAATGCACCATGTCATCACACAGTAGCTCCGAACAGCTCTTACAGAGTGAGGATATTGAACGTATGGATTGGCCGGCACGATCTCCGGATCTCAATCCCATCGAGCATGTATGGGATTTTCTAGGCAGACGCTTAGCAGCTCGTACCTTACCACCAGTAACGATTCTGGAGCTTCGATTGGCGCTGCAAGACGAATGGGCAGCAATGCCTCAACAACTCATTGACACCCTCATTCTCAGCATGGACAGACGCTGTGAAACCTGCCTAGCAGTCAGGGAGATCATATCCCCTACTAAAGACCGGATATTTCTTGCTGGACACTCATCACAGGGATGTTTCGGCCTTCAGTCGCATTGCGCTCCATGCTACTTTTTCAATAAAGCTTCTTTTTATCCCTCTGATTTCTCTTTTAGTAAGTGTTGCTTACATTACTCATGTCCTTACGTATTGGGGATCTTACGGTATTAAATGTGTTGATTTGGAATGCTTTTGTACAAAGTTATATTGAAAAAACCGTCTCGTCCTTAATTTTTGCACACCAGTGTATTTTGAAGAATTGTGGACCGTAAGAAATCTTTTATTAATTTTAATTTTGACAATCTCCTCTCTCCACTCGCTAAACCATTTGGCAAATAAAGTAAAATTTTAATGCAACAGCAAAATTTGGAGCACACAAATTCTAAAACCGAAATAAATTTTGAAACTTCAACTGGGTCTTTCTTTTTTGCCTATAAAAGCTGAAACTGTCGTTATCTCATCTGCTAGATTAAGCGCATTTATTTCCACTGATTCTCCATCGGTCAACATCATTTTTAAATTTTTACAGTTTTTAATTAATTAAATTTTTAAGGGTATTTTTTGAAAGATATGTATTGTATAAAAATTAGAAACAATTATATTTAATTAAATTTGCATTCTAAGGCATTAACTGTTTGGTCCATTGTAAAAAAAAAATAAAGCTCTATATTGAATTTTAATTTAGGATCTTCCACCGGATCATCTTATGCTTCGTAATCAAAATTAACATTTTCCCTTCGAACCCTGTGACGTGGCTGTCTTACCTGAAAGTTAGCAGGGATATCAATCTCGGCGGTCAATTCTTTTTCATCACAGAGCATTTCATCAAAAGCTACATCCAATCGAAAATCCTTAAAAAAATCTTTACAATTTCTTGAGAGTTCCGTAGCAGATAGCATATCCTAATCTTTTGTCTACAATAGCTTGCTTATCGGATTTATGCTATTTAAGATTTTATATCAAAGAATTATGGAGCATAGGAATTTTTGGTTTATATATATAAGGGGTGATCAAATGAAAAGGTACGAAACGACATAAAAATGAAACCGTTAAATATTTGCATATTCCGCCATGGGAGAATGTAGCGAGACATCTCGGGATGCCATTGGAGGCTCTGACTGGGAGCAGATCATGCGCAGGCGCCCGCATGCGCAGGAGAGAGCAGAGGCTCTTATAAAAAGCGGCGTCCAAGTGATGCGGCAGTCCGTAAGAGGACAGGATGGCGTTCGCGTTGCAAAATTCGATGATTGAGGAGCAGCGAAGTGTTATCCGATTTCTGACAGCGGAAGGTGAGAAACCGGCAGCTATTCATCGGCGGATGGTGACCGTTTACGGGGAGAAATGTGTCTCTGACAAGTCTGTCAGAAAATGGAGTGCCCGTTTTCGTGCAGGCCGTAAGAGTGTAGGTGATGACCAGAGACCAGGCCAGGCAAACACTGTCATCATGAGCGATCTCATCGACAAGGTGGACGACCTAGTGAGAAGTGATCGGCGTGTCACATTGCGAATGTTGGCGCTGAAGGTGGATGTCAGCTATGGAACCATGGGGACAATTGTTCACGACAGGTGGCGATTTCGGAAGGTGTGTGCCGCTTGGGTTCCGAAGCAGCTCACTGACCAGCAAAAGAAACTGCGTATGGGACTAGCACTGCAACATCTGTTTCAGTACCAGGAAGACCCCGCTTTCATGAAGCAGATCGTCACAGGCGATGAGACCTGGTGCCATCACTACGAGTCAGAGACAAAGCGGGACAACATGCAGTGGAAGCATGCGTCGTCACCTCCCCCAAAAAGTTCAGAGCCGTGAAGTCAGCAGGCAAGGTGTTGCTCACAGTCTTTTTCGACGTTCAAGATCCGCTACTTGTGGAATTCCTCAAACACAGAAAAAGCATTAACTCTGATGTGTACTGTGAGACACTCCGACGCCTACGCAGGTCCATTAAAAACAAAAAACCAGGGCTGCTCATAGAGGGTGTGGTTCTGCTCCATGATAACGCGCGTCCACGCGTCTCCAGAGTCACACAAATGGAACTGGACAAGTTCAAATGGGAGACGTTGGACCAACCACCCTACAGTCCGAACATGTCGCCCTGCGATTTCCATGTGTTTGGTCCACTGAAGAAACACCTGAAAGGGAAGCGCTTCAACTCGGACGACGTACTCAAGGACACAGTGAAGGACTGGGTCTCGTCACAGCCACAGGAATTCTGGGAACAAGGAATCCTGCGGCTTGTTCATCAGTGGGATCGTTGTGCTCGGGCCTATGGTGTATATTTTGAATAAAGTCTACATTTGTAGAAAAATGATATCTAATAAATAATAATCTATCTCCTCTTTATTATTTATTTAACTGCTGCTATCTTCTTATATTTTCTTAAAAAAAAAAAAATTGAATTGAAAAAAAAATAATCTTTTTGATGAATCATTTTTTTTCTGAAAATGAAAACAAATGGGAAAATATCACAAATTTGTCATTTAAATTTTTTATTTTTTTTATGTTTATTTTTTTTTTTTTTTTTTTTTTTTTTTTTATTTTTTTTTTTTTTTTTTTTTTTTGTTTTTTTTGTAACTTTGATTTTTTTTTTTTTTTTTTTTTTTTTTTCTTTATGTTTTTTATTGTAGCTCTATCTTCGGTGTCGTTTCTGGTCATCACCTTTTCATTTGATCACCCCTTGTATATATAATAGAATTTATAATAATCCGGACGCCTCATCTCTTATAGAGTTGCTGATTTAAGCATTATCAAAAACATTATCTTAAGCATCATAAATATCTCTCAATTGATACCTTAAAGATTTAATAGCCTCTTTTCTGCTTTCCCTGCGAGTTTCACTTAGTGACTTCAAAGTTATGCCCTTTATATATTTTAGTAATATAGACCAACAAAAAATTGATGATGATAAAAAAAAAATTTAGCTATATTAAAAGCTTCTAAGAAGCTACAAGCTTCTAAAGATGCTTTTGCCATGTCATTAACGACAAAATTTAAAGAGTGACTATTACATGGCACGTAGATTGTTTACTGATTTTTCGTCCTAATTCAAAATTTTACCCCTGATTCCTCGTATCTCATATTGGGCTTCGGTATCTATGGCCTGTCCCCGCATATCTAAAAAAAATTTAGCCTTAGTTTTTTAAGTTTCTCAACTATTAAATTTGAAATTTCACTTCCAGTCAATCTTTCAACTGAAAGAAACCTAAAGAAACTCTCATCAGTTTTAACAATAACTTCATTAGGATTATATTTCTCAATATCTACATATCTTACCAAAAGTGTCATTTGTTCGATCTTGCTAGAATCAGGAGTGCAATCTAAAATTATCGAATAATATTTGGTTTGTTAAATTTTATGAACAATGTGTGATATTCTCATGTAAAAGAGAAATTGTCTCGTTTTGAAAATTTCTCCTTAGATATTGTACTTTAGCTTCTTCCTTCTTAGGACTCTTCGGACATGCCCCTCCATTATTGGATAAACTAGAATTGCAATATCGGATTAAAAGTTCAATACCGGTAATCGGTATTTTTTTAGATCTTAATACCAGGATACCGGTTTTAATACAGGCAGTAGAAATTTTAGAAAAAGAAAGATGACACACAGATGTCTCTTTGTTTTATTTGTCAGTTTTATTAAAGAGTGTAAATATCACAAAAAATTAATTTGTAATTTTTATATAATAACAGTATATAAAGAATCACTAAAAAGTAAAGGAATATCTTAAAATGCATAAAAAATCTATCGATGCTTAAACGTTCTCTCGTTGGTGTGGTGTAGAAGTTAGGAGAGGGGTTGCCAGCTCAGGTGTTGTCCTCGTCACTTGATCGTGGTTCAAAATTACGAGGTCCATCTTTAAAACCCTCGAGTAGCTGAATAGTGTAATACTAATATTTATTCACTCAAGATAATAAATGTGTTGAAAATAAATCTCGAATTATCCACGTATAATAAAGCTAGCATTTTCAACAACCAAAACATCACGGCTTCTAGGATTCCTGGAAAGGGGTGACTGTAAATTGATATCTTTGCTGCACCACTTTGAATGAACAGGAAATTCATCAATAAAGAATTCATTAGGGATATAAACATATTTATCTTAAATTAACATTTCAAAATTTAGTATTTTTTATTAAACTAATCAAAATAAAAACTCTAGAATTAACTGTCTTTTTGAATCATCCTTGATATTATTCCTTTTAATTACTCTTTTACACCTTTACATACATCTGTGTAAAATAATTAAATGATTTTTTTTTCTAAACAGGACATAAGATGTAAAAATTCTTTTCATTGAAAATGAGTGATTTCCATTTTGTACAATTTATATTTCAATATTTGAACCATATGAAACTACAATTATAGCAAAAGTTATAATTGACATAATTTAAATATCCATGTAAAAATTAAAATAGAACTGAAACAATGATGAAATAACAAAATTTATGTGCTCCTTAATCCATTGTTTTCTAATAAAAGTTGATAAACATTTAAAAACATGTAAATCTCAAAAACTTGGAAAATGATTTTAAAAATATCATATTATGACTGAAGGTTAAATATATTATGCCAATTGCAAAATTTTAAAATGAATGTTGAAAAAAAGAATATGTTCTGGTTAAACACTTTTCTCCTTGCAAAACAAGAATGAATGTTTTAATCAACAAGACTTGGATTTTTTCAGAGGTCATAGTCAATTTTTAAAAAGTGATAGCATTAATTTTTTGATTAGTTTAAAGATCATAGCCAATAAAAATATGATTAATAGCATTTTCTTAATTTCAGAACTTAAAACAAAAATCAGGAAAAAAAAGTATTAAAAAATGTAAATTAATTCAGTGCTTTTCAAATTGTGGGGCGTGCCCCTCCAGGGGGGTGGGATAACTCTACAAGGAGGATGCGAGCATGTCGGAAATAAAAGATTAATTAAGAATGTATCTATATATTAATTTATTGAAAGAAAGCAAAGGAAAATATATTCTGATATAAAAATTAATCAAATATCTATGTACACTGTTATAATATACTTATAAATTGTACAATACAATACATTTGATAAAAAATTTATCTATATTAAATTAAGAACAAGTTTAATAATTACTACCGACTTCCTTGAGCTTGCTATATACAAATTTAATATATCTTGATAATTTGTGTTATTTATAATTAAAATCGTATTGTAATTTCAGCGTCAAAGTACATTATTATTGCTTTCAATACAATGTTATTGTATGGGGGGGGCGATGAAATTTATGATTGAAAATTGGGTCGCCAATATTTAAAATTTGAGAAGCACTGAACTTATTGGTAAACTTTTTATTTTAGAATATCATACATGGTATGATTTATAGCATATCATATTCGATTGTGTCATATGCAACATCTACGTACTAAAGTATCATTGAATTTTTTAGATAGGATGCAAAAATGAGAAAAAAATTTCAAATTAATATACTTAACTATTAATCATTTGTAAGAAAATAAAAATTAACTGGATTTTTAATTTCTCATATAAAATTCTTTTTTTTTTTTTTTTTATATTCAGTCTGTGGTACTCTTACAAATTTTTAAAATGTGATCTTAAAAAACATAATGCATTAATTGTACTGTCATTAAGCCTGGAATGCAATTAAGTGCACAAATTACCAGCTGTCCAAAACTCTCCTTCTGCACTTATGCTAATCAGTGGTACTGCTAACAATGCGTGAAATACTTTTTTCAAGTATTTATCTCGAAATCCCTCATCTACAAATAAATTGATTTCTCGTCGGATGGTTTTGGATATAGCTGACTTTTGTATTGTATTTTCTTTTGTTGAAATTTTTTTAGTTATCATTAATTCTAATTTTTGTTCAAGAGACAATTCCTTTCACTATCGGCATGAGTGTCCTCATCATCTTCGATAACTGTACAGAGTTCTTCTAAATGTAGATAGGTCTGAGTGTAAAAAAGTTTTAAGAAAATTTACTACACACTTGTTCAAATTTGAATTGATTCTCTTTTCTTCTAGTTCATTTTCCTTTTTAAAATTATGATGATATGTAAATACACAAGTATGATATGCAAATGCATTGTGAATAACAAACTACCCAATTTAAAAATATTGAAACATTAAGCACTTTCTTCACAACTACAACTTTGTTTTCACAGATACGAATATTAAACTACGAATCCTGCGCTTGTGCAGTATCGCTCTGAGCTGTAATATAAGAGGTTTGGCCCGTCTCCTTGGATAATTTACATATTTTATCACTTATCTATCTTGATTGTACGATACAACTTTTTCAGAGTCTAATTAATTTCTCCCGTTAGAGAGACATAAAAGCGAAAACGTATACTATTTTGCCAGGTTGGCAATCCCTGAACATACAGTGAAGGCAATTTAAAAAAATTTTTAGTAAATACCGAAAAACCTGTATTTAAACTTGAGAATACCGGTATTACAAAATTGTAAAAATGGCTCAAAATACCGGTATTCGTTATACCGATATCAAACTACTTGTAAAAAAATTACCGTTATTGGAATCGTTAAGTTTGTCACTATTACCCCGAAGAGCTAAGCAATTTTGAGTAAGCATTTTTAATGTTGCTACAATGCGTAGAATCTCTTTGCTCTAATAATTAGTCTCCGCAGTACAGCATAAGTTAATGTCAATTGTTTTAGAGCATTGTAATCACTGACTAAATTCAATCCAAGAATTTTGGCTTTGACTATGGTTTTTTGATGTTTTGTGTTTTTCTTAGAGTTTCAACGAGGTGCTTCCAACTTTTAAAACCTTCTGTGGAAAGGGAACTAATTATCTATAGCTAAAAAGAGTTTGCAGCAAGAACAATATACACAATTTTTTGTAATAGAATAGACTATTTACGCATAACTTTTTCGCCTTTTTTTAAAATGCTAATATAATATTGCGAGCTAAATCTTCGACTTGTGTCATCATAAGGAAAATCGTACTCAGTCAATGGATAAGGGGTGCTTTTTCTACTAAACAACATCTATCGGCGTCTGATTGAATAACTGGCCTGGTTCCCGGATTTGAACAAAATACCATCGTTAAATTATCGTGATCTTTGGATTTCTCTGGAGGAGTTCAGAAAGAGCAATGACATTATCAGCTCTGTTTATTTCATCTGCAACATCCTCATCATTAAAGTTTAAATAAGATTCTAATTCTGTACTGCCTTTTTTTCTATATTGACTTATAATTAGTTTAGTAAACTTCCATTATGTTTTTTTAATATTGGCTTGCTTTTTAAGTCTCTTTCTTTTGGATTGGATACCAGATCGTTTTATACGCTTCCCTCAAACATTCTAAAATCTACAACTAACAAGGAAAATGAGCACAATTTTTTTTTAATTCAGGGAACCGTAATGAAAGCTGTGCAATGTCTCGTTCTGGAAGTGAAACTTCTCTTACGAAAAATTTTCGCTTCAATATTTCAATTTAATCCAAAAATAATATTTTACACAATCTATATACTCTTAGTTATGGATACTTACAGAATAATTTCATTGACATTAAAATATCCTAGTTTCCTTTTAACTGAGTAATCCTTTGGTTTAAAACCGTAATTCACATAAGTGATTTTATTTATTACACAATTTATACATATATGAATAATCTAAAATATATAGGTTTCCAATGTATAAATAATAATATTTTAGAAAATATTTTCATACTAATTTTTCCGTAAAAAATAAAAAGTATTTTTCAAATTCGACCCAAATCCCGCCCCGGACATGGGTCCGGTTTCTCCGGCCCTAGAGCCGCCATTTCTAGAAGCATTGGAAGATAACTTTATGAGCTCGCTTCCTTCAATCTAACCGAGCTAAGCCCTAACAACAGTTCTCTCAAAACTCTGGCTCATTGCCAAAAGGGAAGAGTGCCGTTTGATGACATCGTAAATGAAGCAAACTACAACTTGTGTACCTAACATTTACTATTCAAATTTTTCTTTTTATTGGGAATATTATTTTATACGCATTGTTGTATTACAAAAAGATTAACTGGTCACCTAAGCCAGTGGTCTTCAATCCCTGTTCCGCGGTCCTGTCCGTCGATCAAATGGTACTGGGCCGCCCAGGGAACATCAGATTATTTCTATTTTATTTACTGTAGTGTATTTCTCACGGGTTTGAATGATTTTCTACAGAAATCACCTTATATGCCATGTATAATCCCTTTATATTCACTTTTTGATGCAACTATTTTATTCTGAAGGGATATTTAAATACAATAAATTTAAATTTATCAGATCGAAACAATCTAAAATTTAAACAGTCAACGTCCATCACCCTCAGCAGGCCACGGTAAAATTATCAAACGTTGACCGGTCAGTGGCGATAAATAGGTTGGGCAACACTGACCTAAACGATTTTATTATAAAGTTTTTGTTTCGCCATATAAAATGGCAACATTTCTAATATTTATATTCTGAAAACTGACATTTAAAATATAGTTATTGGTTGGAAATTATCAGACGCGTTTTTTAAACTTATCGAAGAACTCAAAGAATAAGTTATTTCTTGACATTTGGCTCGTTCATCAGCAATGATATTTTCTAAATAATCTTTCAAAAGTTTTCATTGTTTGGTAACTCTTGCATTTATCTTAAATTTATACGTATTCAACCACGAAGTACTTCACTCTTCAGAGAATATTAGTTTGTTAATACTTCATTTTATACGAAACTCTGATATCCAAGTGAATTTAATTTCACACACTCACTTCTCAAGTAAAAGAAAACTTTTCTACATTGAAAAAACCTTTTTCTTCCTTTTACAAATGGAAGGAAAGAAAGAATACAATTCTTGTCGACACTACGAGAAGTCTTGTTCTGCGTTTAATAAACATTTACGTAATCACTTCCAGGAAAAAACGTATGCTTGTGGACTTTGTGAGAAGACATTCAATCGTAGTGATAACCTTTTACAACATATTCTCGTGCATTCTAAACCAAAAACTTTAGTTTGTGAAGTCTGCAACAAAACGTTTTATACTAAATATAATTTAAAAAGACATATGGGTATTCATAGAGGGGAAAGACCTTTTGTTTGTGAAATTTGCAAAAAGGCTTTTACTCAAAAAGGGGATTTAAAAACACATTTGCATACCCATACTAATGAAAAACCATTTAATTGTTGTCTTTGTGAGAAGGCATTCTCTCGAATTACTGTTTTAAAGAAACACATGCGTGTTCATACTAAAGAGAAGCCTTATGTTTGTGACGTTTGCAAGAAGGCTTTCTCTTTTTCTTGTGGTTTAAAAAAACATATGCGTACTCATACCAAAGAAAAACCTTATATTTGTGAAATTTGCAAGAAGGCTTTCTCTGTTAATTCAACTTTAATGGTACATTTGCGTATTCATTCCAATGAAAAGCCATATGTTTGTGAAATTTGCAAGAAACAATTCTCTGTTATATGCAATTATAAACAACATTTGCTGGTTCATACCAAAGAAAAGCCTTTCAGTTGCGAAATTTGTAACAAGACTTTCTCTCAAAAAAGGACCTTAAAGGGACATTTATCTGTTCACTCCAAAGAAAAGTCTGTTAAAGTGTAGAATAGGAAGCCCAATTTTTCTCCTATAGGACGAAGCCAATTTTTCGGCTACCAGAATCAGTTACCAAACTACTTATATGTAGCGATAGGTGTTCTGAAAGTAATTAAGCAATTCCAAAGTAATGAAAAGCTGAATTCACTCTGACATCTAGATAAACATCATCAAATCCTAAGGGCTCCCTATTGTACTCTTTAGCCGAAAAGCCTTATGTATTTTAGATTCACAAAAAAAAACATTCTTTTTTAAAAGAATGATTTTAAAAAACATTTATCTTTTTATACTTACTAAAGATCGTACATTTGTGACAGTGCATTTTTGCCACTTCTAAAAGATACTCCATTACAGTTAAAAGTATCATATTTTTAATACTTCCGAAAAGCCTTTCTCACAAACTTAACTTCAAAAATAATTTTCATCTTTTCATATAAGGAATAATATTATTTCTGGAGATTAACAGTTAAAATCTGAGTTACTAATATAAATATTGTCTGAATTTAGGATTTCAATATTCCATTTAAATTGTCTAGTAAGAATAATTGATATTTTCAATTGTTATTTTCTTTATAAATTGCTGAAAATTTCTATGCTAATATATATTTCTTAGTTCTGAATAAAAAAATTCAGCTGTGTTTTGCATGTTTCTGTCACTCCTGTTTTAAGAGTATTTTTTAGCATAAATATTTCTCTTCTTTTCATTGCAGATGTTTCATCTTGCTTTTATTAATAAATTTTAAAATAAGAAATGGTACTTATGTATTACCACAATAATCGCCAACATTCAAGGTAACTTGCCAAGCTGACAACCCAATTTTGCATGTGTCATATGTGCTGAATTGGCAATCATGTGCTTCTCTTCATTTAATGTTGCCAATAGGCTGCGATAATATGTAAATACCAAAGAAATTTAATATTTCAAAAACTCATACACTTATTTAAAACAGAAAACTTTACTTGATAAATTAAACGCACTATGGATATTGTTTTAAACTGAAATATTTTATTGGGAAAAAAGGGTATTTGCATACTATCGCAACAATGCCAAAATTCATGATAACTCGCCAAGTTGGCAACTCCAATTTTTCATATGGCATTCACGCTGAAATGGCAACCATGTGCTTCGTTTCACATAATGTTGCCAATACGGTTGTGATAATGCATAAGTACCAAAGAAAGTACTACTATAGAAAGAACTACTATAGTTAAAATATATACTGTGTAGCTATCTTATTTAGTATATTATAAAATGGATAGTAACTTTAATCAGTTCATGACATATTTGTTTAATTTTAGTTTAAATAAATATGAAAAGTGTTTTAATTCTGTTAAAAGATTGTTCAAGATGTAATTTTTTGAATTATGTGCAGTATGCAGATGTATATTTAACCAAAAAAAGTAGTTTAATTTTAAATGCAAAATTTAAATTGATAAACATACCTATTTTTGTGAAAATTAATCCTTTACATATTAGCATATTTTTATTCATCTTATGTTTGAAATAAAATATGTTATATTTTATTTAATATTTTTGAATAATACATGGGAAGTAATAACCCATGTGGTTAAAAGTAATTTGTTAATTCAGTAAATAATCATTTGTTGCATTACAAGGATACTTTTCCCTATCATTTTCAGTACTATATAGAACTACAATAACGATCTCTTGTGCTGTTAATATTAAAGTATTATATTACAGCACAAGAGATCATTATTGTAGAATATGTATATGTGTGTAAAAACCTTTTTGCTTCTCCACAAACTGTGTAAAAATGAAAATTTAAATTCCTTAAAATGTGCATGTATATGCGTCAGACATTTGGCTTGAGTTATAAATTATGTGTCAAGAAATTAAAAATTTTGCTACATTTTAATTAGAGAGGATATACAATTTATCGCTGAATGTCTAAAATAAGGATAAAAAAATGTTCCTTAAAATAAATATTACATAAGTATGATTATAAATGCTTACCCTTAAAGTACAGCGAGAGTGTTTGTGCGAAATAAGGACAAATAATCAAGTTTTAAAAATCTTGGCATGTCCTTACTTTGCAACTATTGCATTTTATAAATAACCATATTTTCAATATTTTTTATTCAACTGGAATTCTTTTTTTTTAATTTTTTCTGCAGTTTTTAAATTGATATTTGAACAGTGTTCTTGGGGTTGTAATATTAGTTATGTCAACATTATCATTGCCATATATAATAAAGGTTTTATAAATATAAAAAATATAAAAAAATTTTAAGGTATTTTTAAAAAATTGTTTAAAGGATTTTCGGTTTTATAGTTGTTTAAGATGAATATCAATTTGCTTCTTAATTAAGAGGAATTTTAACAGGTTATGAATTCTTTCTTACATGCACCTCACACAAGCAGTTTATATTCAAATTAATACAGGGTTAATGTCTTAGTTATAGCATCAAAGCTGAATGATTTTTCTATTTTTTTGAAATTATACAAAATTTATATGGTCTATCACAAGTTCCAACAGATTAAAAGATATGTGTGTTTTTCTATTTTCCCAGAATTGAGCTATGAAAAATTATTAAAACATTATTGCCTTTTAAAATTATTTATATAAATAAATGCAGCATTAGTTTTATCAAGATTCAAAAAAGTCATTAAAAACAACATAACATATACTTTTCCCATGTTCTGTTTGTTACCAGCAATTTAGTCTAGTGTAATATTAATGAAGTTTTTTTAGATGTATAGGGATGCACTTAATGTGCTCATTCACACAAAGGCAAACTCGCTGTGTATGTAGACCAATGCTTGTAAAATCTGTCGACTCAAAGCTCTCATGTTGGCGTTGAGTGATAGACCAGGTGTCATCTTTGTCACTTGACCATAATTCAAAAATTTGTTATTAATAGCCTTCATTTGTTTTTGTGTGAGTATGATGTTAACAAACAATTAATCACATCAAGGTGTTAGTTGCAAAGTTGTGTTTAATAAGAGAAAGTACAAACAAATGAATGGGTTAAATTCACAGACAAACAACACCAAGTCAGAATCATGTGATAAGATTACAAACATTACCTCATGTATTGCATTATATATATTAGAATGTAAAATTCCTATGCTTATCTTGCTATGCTCGCATCTTGGGCTTTTACATTATCTCCTCATATATATTTAATATTATTATATTTTGTACGATATTCTGGTATACCTATTAAAAGGAAATACTCTTAATAATTTTTTATGACATATTTTTCTAGTTTATTTGTATTAAGAGTATACTTAGCCTCTTATAGTTGTTACTTGTCATGTTTGTTAGTGTATTTATTTATATGTTGTTCCAGTCATTTTTTAGTATATCTATTTACTAGTAGTATATTTACTTAATAACTGTACTTGAGCATACTTATTAAGCTCCGCGGACGTGTATTCACGTCCTGCTAAGCTGGTGCCTTTAGTGCCCCGGACGTGTATACTCGTCCTTCCAAAGGAGGACTTTTTGTATTGTACTGCTCTGTTAAAAACTTGTCCCACGACTGTGGAATACAATAACGTAACATTGACACAGTGTTTGAAAAGAATTTACTTACTTCGGAGAAGAGATGGGGAAGGAATTGGAAAGGGTATATTCCAGAATGATGAAATTCCTAACTAAGGAGTTTTTCGTTTGAGTGTGCTCTTTTCTATTCTTCATTTGCTGTCTTTTTCGCTTATGGTGTGTAATAGGAGCTTTTTAATTTTAACACGCTTTTATAAGTTTCACTTGCATGTAACGGAATCTTGGAACTCAATTTTTCACCCACTTAAAAAGGTCAGATTAATTCGAAATTTTGCACACTTGTTAAGGACCGATGACAATACAATAATTTCATTATTTTGTTCCATTGTCCTCGTCAGGAATCACGATAATCAGATTTGGCGACAATTCCATATACCACTTCTAGAGTTGGCAACTTATTGCATATACAATTTTTCAGATTTGGCGACTAATTCCAGATTTAGCGACGACTAAAAGAAAAAGGTGTAACCCTACAGCGAGTGTTTTTAATTAATACACTTGTGGTTTATAAAAATAAAACAAACAAAAAAAAGTGTTCTGTATGTGAGAAAGTGGAGGGTGGGTGTGTGTTATCAATTTCTTACTATAATATAAACATTTTTCTGAAAATTAAAATTAAAAAAAAGCTCGTGATGTGAAAAAAAATAATTTATGTTCTAACTGCTAAATATTTTTAATTTTTATAAAGCAATACGTTTAGAAGTGATGATACGAATTAGCATTATAGCAATACATTTAAAAGGTGAGAATACAATTGACACTTAATATTACCATGTTTTTATTAACTCGCTTTCTTAATGTCTGTCCGGGTGGAATTTTGTAATTGATTTTAAACTGTGTGACGACTTTCCGATGAGCTAGAGACTTGAAGTTTGGACCATATCTTAGAAGTGGATGAAAATGTGAAAGAAGAAGGGGGGGGGGACGAAAAGGAGTAATTTTTTACTTTTTTAGTCCGTTATAAAAACATGGTACATTAAATTTTTTTAATTCGAACTTCTTTCCTTCTTACCACACATTTTATTTGTTTGATCTGTTCTTTGAGACGGAATCTAATATAACGATACAGGACTCATCTGAGGCCCCGTAAACAGAGAGAATAAATACACTTCAGACCTAATTAAAATCCATTGAAGAGCAAGACTTATTCCAGCAGTCACGTAGTTCTGGCTCCAAATATCAAACTCGAGGATAAATTCAACAATGAATAAATGACAGTTTAAAAAACACGCTTTTATTGTAGATCGAACTAAAAAATGAAAAATAAATTATATTTTAAAAAACTGAAGAACACGCTTTTATACTGAATCGAACTAAAAAGTAAAAAAATAATTCTTATTATAAGAATAAATGATGAACGAGAAAATTAATGTCATTGGGGTAAAGCGTGGGGTGCAATTTCGGAATTGAAAGAAGTTAGAAACTATAACAATTGATATATTTATTGAATTGAACACCCCACGCTTTTACCCCAATGGCATTAATTTTCTCGTTCATCATTTTATTCTTATAATAAGAATTATTTTTTTACTTTTTAGTTCGATTCAGTATAAAAGCGTGTTCTTTAGTTTTTTTAAATTATAATTTATTTTGTTTGATTGCACAATGTGATACTGGTTTATGTGTCCAACCATGTTTCAAGATATATTACACAACATTTAAGTTATTTTTTATTTTCCTTTTTTTTTTTTTATCACTTCTTTTAAAGTGAAAGTAAACAATTTTTAGGTGGAAAAACACATCTTTCCCCCCCCCCAATAAACCGCGTAACAAAGTGCGCCTGTGGGAAAACGGTGACATTGGGGGAGGGGTGAATTTCGTAACTTCTCGGCAGTTAAGGGTTTAATATTCACTGATGTAGCTATTCTGAGTGTGCTCTGTATAAAATTCCTTTTGGCCCATTTTTTTTAGTTATGAGAACCCTGTTAGTGAGACTAGTTACACATGTGTTTGCCTCTGTAGCTTGAGGGTCCCGTATCATCATAAGGTGGTAGCTACGACCCTGTTAATATTATTACTTAAAAACTTCTGAGGTGAGTTACAAATTATTTCCATGTGTTTCAATAAAGATACTTTTTTAAATGTCACAACTGAATAGTTATTTTCTCGTTTATATTTGGATGTAACTCATTGTTCTGAAAAGCAAAATAATAAATTTTAATAATATTAACAATATTATACACTTATCATTAAATCAAAAGGTGATTCTAAAAGATTAAAAGTAAAGGGGTGTCCATGTATTCAAATGTAGTAGTTAACATCTTGGAAAAAGAAGGAAATAGGTAAATTATTATCATTTAGTGTTTCCTGATTATTATGTGTTAACATTGTTATCTATCTAAATTCATAACTTGATTCTTATTTTTAAAGCAACATTGTATGTGAATTCGTAAAATTATTTTCAATTTTAATAGATGTAATATTATTAAGTTTAATGAACATACAGTTATTTATATTGTTTTGACAGGATTAAGGACAGTTTGAAGGCTAATTGCATGCAGATTATTGCATTTTTAAATTCTTTAACTCATTACCTTTCCAAAAATACCTCATTTAATCTCTAGCACAATTAGAAGATCTAAAATTTTTTTTTAAAGAATCATCTAAACGCACGTCACCGATTTAAATGGAGAAAAAAGGTAAACATTGCACTTCCTCTTTGGCCAGCTAGAAGTTTGACGTCATTTTTAAAATTTCTTCGTGATGCTAGCTGCCAAGCGTCAGTTATTTTTCTCCCTAAGAACGGCTACAAGATGCAACTAATCATACGTTGTTTACCTTTGTATTTTTGAAAAAAATCGTTCGTTCAAACGCTGTTTGTTTTGCTCAAGTTGTGTTTATAGTAATTAGACCTGCTTAGCTCTTTACAAACGCTATTATTTTGATTTTAAATATTATTTTGTTATATTTAAAATGCCTAGATCTAGCAGCAAAGTTTTTTAAAAAAAAGGCGAGGTAATTTTAATCAAGGCAGAAGAAGTAATTCCGAATCAACAGTGACAATTGATTCTGTACCACAGCAGTCATCTTCTTCTAATAGTAAATGTTTCTGCTTCAGAAAAAAACTTAGCAATTTAAATAACTCATACAAA
>BMAO01004066.1:0-20507 GCA_019973975.1 Trichonephila clavata
CAAAACTAGCTGTTACCCGCCCGCTTCGCTGGGTATTTCATGATGTTTTATAAATTTTTACTGCTTATATATATGTATAAATTATTGATATCTAAGTCCTAGCATTAAGCATTCGATTGTATTGAAAAATATACTTATACCTTTAACTGTTGCAAAAAAAAAGGGCAGAACTCATCTAATTTGTATTTTCTAAAAATCTCTAAAATTGAAATATAGAATGATATTTGCTCTTTCGTAACCCAAAAACCAAGTGGATTCCGCAAAACCAATTTTCGGTGGATCTCTACTCCGTAAATTGAACATGCAAGCCAAATTTCAAGTCCAAATCTAACAGAAAAATAGAAGTTTTACTATCAATATCCCCGTAATCCCGTTGAGAGCCGTTTTCCAAAATAACCGCTCTTAGAGGATTTCAATTCAACAAAAGAAAAATGCAAACCAAATTTCTTTATTATAGTCCTTGTAGCTCGAAAAAAGTAATTTTTTTTGTCAGTACGTCCCAGTAACCCCCTGCACCCCCCCCCAAGAACTTGATTTGCTTAAAATACATTCTTAGTGGATCTCTATTCAACAAAAGAAACATGCTTAACAAATTTCAAGTATATGTGTCTAACAATTAAAAACATTAATTTTTTTCTGTAACTCCTCTTGACCCCTCGCAAACATCCTTAGGGGTCAATTTTCATTTCACTCTTTGTTAGAGGAACTCTATTCCATGAAAGGAACATGCCTAACAATTTTCCAGCAGAATGATCAAATAGTTTAAAAATGGAAATATTTATCGATTACGCCTCTTAAACTCCCGAAATTAAACTTGGTAGTTGATATTCGCAAAACCCATTTTGTAGCGGTTCTCTACTTTACGAAAGGAATCTGCTTATCAAATTTCAAGACTGTACGTCTAACAGTTTAAAAATGGGGTTAATTGTCTGTAACGCCACTTGAGCCCCCGCAACGCCACTTCTGTGTCTGTTTTCACAAAACCCATTTTGTAGGGGAATTGCAGTCTATGAAAGGAATCTGCTTAGCAAAATTTGAAGACTGTGCGTCCAATTAATTAAAAATGCAAAAAAATTATCAATAACGCCCCTTGAACCCCCGCAACGCCACCTAGGGGTCTATTTTCACAAAATATATTTTGTAGTGTATTTCTATCCTATGAGAGGAATCTGCTTACCAAATTTCAAGACTGTGAGTCTAATGGTTTAAAAATAGAAATAATTATTTATATCTGCCCTTAACCCCCTGCAACACCCCTTGCGGGTCAATTTTCTCCAAACTCGTTTTGTAGCGGATATTTACTCCATGAAAGAAACATTTCTACCAATTTTCATGCAGCTAGGTCAAGTAGTTTAAAAACGAAAATATTTATCTATTACGCCACTTATACCCCGCAACGCCACTTAGAAGTCTGTTTTCACAAAACTTTCTTATAGCTGACTCTATTAAATAAATCTATTTATCAAAAATAAAGACTGTGCGTCTTATAGTTTAAAAATGGAAATAATTATCTGTAACGCCCCTTAAGTCCCGCAACGCCACTTGGAGGCAATTTTCACGAAACCCATTTTGTAGTGTATCTCTACCATATGAGAGGAATCTGCTTACTAAGTTTCAAGACTGTACGTCTAATAACTTAAAAATCGGAATTTATAACGCCCCATAAACCCCCTCCCCCGCAACACCCCTTGGGGGTCAATTTCCCCCAAACCTGTTTTGTAGCGGATATTTACTCCATGAAAGAATTATTCCTACCAATTTTCAAGCTGGTAGGTCAAGTAGTTTAAAAACGAAAATATTTATTTATTACGCCACTTATTCCCCTGCAACGCCACTTAGAGGACTGTTTTCACAAAACTTTCTTATAGCTGATCTCTACTCTATGAAAGAAATCTATTTATCAAATATAAAGACTGCGTCTAATAGTTTAATAATGGAAATAATTATCTATAACGCCCCTTAAGTCCCGCAACGCCACTTGGGGGCAATTTTCACGAAACCCATTTTGTAGCGTATCTCTACCCTATGAATAGGAATCTGCTTACTAAGTTTCAAGACTGTACGTCTAGTAACTTAAAAATCGGAATTTATAACGCCCCTTAAACCCTCCACCCCTGCAACACCCCTTGTGGGTCAATTTTCCCAAAAACTATTCTGTTGCGGATATTTACTCCAGGAAAGAAACTTACCTACCAATTTTCAAGCAGGTAGGTGAAGTAGTTTAAAAATGGATATATTTATCTATTACGCCCCTTAATCCCCCACAACGCCACTTAGAAGTCTGTTTTCACAAAACCTGTTTTGTAACTGATCATTATTCTACGAAAGGAATCTATTTATCAAATTTAAAGACAGTGCGTCAAATAGTTTAAAAATTGAAATAATTATCTATAACGCCCCCTAAGCCCCTGCAACGCCACTTGGGGGTCGATTTTCACCAAACTCATTTTGTAGCGGATCTTTACTCTCTGAAAGGAATCTGCTTACCCAATTTCAAGATTGTACATCAAGTAGTTTAAACATGGAAACAATTATTTATAACGCCCCTTAACCCCCGTAACGCCCCTTGCGGTTCGAATTTGGCCAAACTCCGTTCTTAGCGGATCTCTACACCCTGAAAGGAACATGTCTACCAAATTTCAAGTATGTAGGTTGAATAGTTCCGGAGATATCGTGATTAGTCAGTCAGTCAGTCAGTCAGTCAGGCAGTGAGTGAGTCGCTTTTCTCCTTTATATATATAGATACACTGATGAAATAAATTAAGAGAATTTGCATATTTTTATCGAATTGCATGAAAAGAACTGAAATGAAAGAAGAACCACTGCTTCTAGATAAAAAAGCAGATCTTGTACGGCAAATACTTAAGTGTACTCGTGTGTGTAGGTGGAGTCAGCAGAAAAACAGGCTTTAAAAGCGCGTGTAAATTAAGACGTATTTTGTTCGCCAGCATACATCGATGAATTTCTTGGTTTTTATTTGAAGCAATAGGTTCAATTCATATTGTAACAGTAAAAATGAGTAAACACCAACGTATAGATGATGTAAGGAGGTGGTGAATTGTGAGGAGGCTAGTAGCAGGTCAATGTCAAGTCCAGATTTGTAGAGAGTTCAATTTAACTCCCAGCGTTGTGTGTAAATTTTGAAAACAGTTCCAGGATACTGGATCCATACTGAGAAAGCCTGGGCAAGGTCGTCCAAGAGCCGCGACGGCCAGAGAATATCGTCATTTGTCGATTATAGCGAAGCGTGACAGAGAGGATACAGCTTCTCAGCTCTCTCGTTACTTGTATGCAGCCATAGGAATCGGTATATCAAGGATGACCGTTTTAAAAAGACTTCATGAGAGAGAGTTGTTTGCCAGAAGATCTGCTGTTTGCATCCCGCTCACGTCAACGAATAGGAAAACCCACTTAGCATGGTACAGACAGCATAGAGAGGGGAGTATGGATCAATGAGGGACCTTTCTGTTCAATGTCCCGTTTCAGCCTAAACACCGATTCTCGCCATACGTTGATATGGAAAGAACCAGGGACCCACTACCTACCTCCCAATGTCCACGAAATCGACAATTATAGCGGAGGAAGTTTAATGGCCTGGGAAAGCATCATGTTGGATGACCGTACTTCTCTCCATGTCTTTGAAAGAGGCTCTGTGACTAGTGTGAGGTATAGTATGAGGTCTTGGAGCCCTATGTTTGCCTTTTCAGGGGTGCATGTGTCCCCTAGTTCATTTTAATGGACGATAATGCTAGGCCAGATATAGCTCTACTGGTTGACGAATCTCTAGAGAGTGAGGATATTTGCCGTAAGGATTGGCCAGCATGGTTTCCAGACCTTAACACTATAGTGCATGTCTGGGACGCTCTGGGGAAGGCAATTGCAACTCGCAACCCCCCTACGAGAACCTCCTGGAAATGAAACAGCGTTGCTGAACGAGTGGGACCAATTGCCACAAAAACTGATAGACTGCCTTATTTCAAGTATGACATCACGCTGCGAGACTTGTATAGCTGTAAGAGGAAGCCATACCCCCTATTAACCCATTTCTTTTGTTTATTCTGCAACCGCTGTTTTATACCTCCCAACTCCAACGAGTGTTACGCACGACCATTCGTGTATATTGCAATTGTTGAATGGTTATTTGTTTTGTACTGTATCAATGTATGTACATATCAAATTTATTATAAAATCGACCCAGTAGTTCTAGAGATAATCGATCAAATCTGCAAATTCTCTTAATTTCTTACACCAGTGTACTATAAAGCGTTAAAACTCCGATATTCTTTTAGGAACACCCGGTATAAAAAAAACTGTGCAGTTCATTTAGATTTGAACACAAATCAAATATGTAAATGTGTAATATATTCCTTCAAATTATTTTTAATATATCTATTAACGTTGGAAATTAATTATTCTCTATGTCCTACTATTATCTGCTTTGATTTAATAATTATATAACTCTGAATTTTTCTTACTGTTTATTTTATTACCCGATATTTAATCGTTTGGTATTATAAGTTTTGCTGCAAAAGTTGGCATTATTTTTGTCATGAATCTCGATGTGAGATCTGGAAGTTACTTTTTGTAAATGTATGCATGTTTCAATTAATACTTTATGATTTAATATCACATTGTAACTTCCGTATAGTACTAGAAAACTACATGGTTTAAGATAATTCTCATACTTTTTCGAGTTAATGTTTTTTACTTGATGTAAAATATTCTTGACTTTAGAACAGCTTACGGTAGCATCATTAGAGAGGAATTGTATCAGACAATATTGGAGTTGGGAATCCCTAAGAAATTGGTTAACCTGTCAAGAGTGACATTCAACAGAGTAAAATGTAGAGTAAAGTTAGGATCAAAATTATATCGAAGAACAAGGAGAAACAAGGAGACTCCCTGCCGAGTCATTTGTTTAACCTAGCACTAGAGAAGACAATTAGAGACTCTGGTATGCAAACTCGGCTACATTTTTGTTAAATCCGTACAACTGCTTGCATTTGAAGATCATATTGATGTCATGGGATGAACTTAGGCAGCTATAGTAGAGGCTTTCAGTGAACTTGAGGCAGCAGCAAATAACATAGGATTGACGATCAACGAAGAAAAAACTAAATTCATGGCAATATAACAAACAGAATCTCAACACTAAAACCACTGGAATTTAATAAATATGAATTCGAACAAGTGACTCAATTTAAATATTTAGGCACAGATGTAAATAATTATAATGACATAAAAACTGAAATCAAAATAAAATCAAGATGGCTAACAGATGTTATCATGGATTGCGAAACCAGTTTAAATCTAAATACATAAGTTGTAACGGATCTATACGGGTTTCTACTATATATATATATATATATATATATATATATATATATATATATATATAATTTCTTCTTTTATCTTTAAACCAAAATATTTATTTCAACCAACCTTCATCGAGAAAGCAAACGTGATTTATGTAAATGAGGAATATTATATAAATTCGGTATTCGCGAGTTGAAAGAGAGCGAAGTAAGAGGTCAAATTAAATTAAGTGAAGTAAAGTGAAGAGAATGAGCTGTCGACACGTAGTTGTTGACATGTTAAGCGAGGTTGATACGTTTGATGTGTGTAAGGAGAAGTGGTTATTGAAGATTGAAAAGCAGTGTAATTAAATATTAAGGAGCGTGGAGCCATCGGCATTTGATCCAGCTAACGATCGTGGCTGAAGTTCTCCGTGAAGGAACCGAGTGAGTGAGAAAATATTAACGTCGCACTGATTAGCAACACGAGGGCTTTTGGTGACATTCCGCGTAATTTTGAACCATGGTCAAATTACGCCGACGACACCTCAGCTGGCACCCCCTCTCCTAACTACCACACCACACCACACCAACGGGAGGACGTTTGAGCTCTCGACAGATTTAACGTGCATCGTTCCCCTACACGGCGGGTCTTTAGTGGTACTAGGATCGAACTCATGACATGCTAGTCATGATCCGATGTCTAGACCACTCGGCCACCGCGGCCGTGAAGGAACCGAAGAATTAAGGAATAATGTACAGTAAATTTGATTAAGTAAAAGCTGATTATTAGTGTACGGCGTAGTTCTAAATGTGCGTGTTTAAGCTATCTTAGATTCAGTCCAATACGTATTATCCGGCATGTGTATATCTCACCTCTGCACTCTACTATAGTTATATACCTTAATTAGAATTGTTTGATCATAATCCATTATAGGAATTAATAAATCAAATTGGATTGTCATTATGTCTGCAGATTATTTAGTTCCTCCTATACATCTCGCCGGGCGTACAGATAGAGAGGAGGGTTCGAATGTAAGGGGTAATTATAGGTCACCACAAAGTAGGAAAACAAAAATACAGTTACACAAGACTCTAGTAAGACAAATTGTTTTTTACGACAGTGAATGCTGAATAATTAACAAAGAAGGCAAATAGAAACTGATGACTTTCGAGAGAAAAACCTTACTAAAAATTTCTGGTGCTATTTTGAGAAAAAATGAATCTGGAGAATACGATACAACCTTGAACTTTAATTGACAGACAGAGAACTTAACATAGTCAAAGTAATCAAGACTTCCCAAATAAGGTAGCTGGGACATGTATTTCGATACAGCGATGGAAAACCTGTTAAGAAAATAGCTTTCCAAACTCCAGAGGGAAAGAGGAAAAGAGAGGAAGACAGAGAACAAATTTGATGGATAAAGTAGAAAAATGGTTAATGGACTTGGTACTGAACCGATGGAAGAACATAGCAACAAATAGATCAAGATGGTCTACACCAGGGGGGGGGGGAACCTTTATGGATCAACGTGCCATTTTTTCTGAAGTAATGTTTAATAAAGTATAGACGTGTGTGTGTGCCGTCAAATAATTTTGATGGGATTATTAGGAAAATGCTAAAACTAAATATTGACAACTCAAAACTCTTTATTTACAACGAAAATTACATTTTGCACATCATTGTTGTAAATGTTTTAGTTATACGTGTAATGCACAAATTAAAGTAAGATAAGTTTTACTTCTGTTGTTGCAGATTAGATGACAAACAACTTATATCAGGGTTGTAAGACAAAAACAAATGAGTGTGCTCCCCGCCGCCTCGCGCACTACGACCGATCATTCGCGTTTGTTCGTAGTGAACTTTGTTATTTTGAACAAAAATGCAAACTGTTTTGATCGGTGGCGTGACCAATACATTGCGCCACGTGCCATTGGTTCGCCTCCTTGGTCTACGCTGACTGAGACAGCCTCGGCCAGTAACCGGCTGTATTGTTTGGAAAGAAGAGAATACTCTATATATTATGTCTCCTTTTCAGCAATACTATAAAAATGTTTAATTTAACGTGTGTTAAAGATGAAAATGTTCATGTTTAAAGAACATTTTCAGCTTTTAAGAGTGCAATGTATTATTTACGGATATTGCATCATGACCAGATTAACCTATATGAGCACTGACATTTTTGTATCTGAATTTGCAATACGGTATTGTGATTAATTGATGTTGCGCAAAAATGTTTCTACTGTAAAATAAACAAACATCTAGTGTTTAAGTATGATAATGAGATGAGATTAAATACAAATCTTTTCAAAGTAGACAACTTTCTGATTATTAAGCGTTATGTTCACTTGATTAACAATAGTGTTAAAAAATTTGTATGAACAAGTTTTGCGGATGTTACATAAAAAAAAATAAAGGTAATTATATTACATTAAGTGGCAATGCATGAACTATATACCGTATCTTAACTATTAGATGCTATATACTGAAATTATATATACATTCTTTATTTACGAAATAAATCTTATTTATGGTATTTCTTAGCTTCAATATTTTATACAACTAAGTTCAAAATGAGAAAATATTTTCAAATAAAAAAAAGACACATTGTTTCCAAAAGTTATAATGCTTATAACGCGTAATTTATTTTATTGTTTTTTTAAAAAATTAGAACAAAGGTTATCTGTGTAAAATATTAATATAATTATCACAAATAAGAAAGAGAAAATGGGGTGCGCATGTTTTGCATATTGAAAAAATAACTAGTTAGAATTAGAGAAATGGGTAGAGAGTATCTTGTTACAGATATTTCTATCACTAAAATAAGAACGATTGATCTAATGTAGAAAAATTTTTTGTTTTAAAAAGTGCTCCCCGCATTGTGTTTCAATTATTAACATCTAACAGAATTGCTTCTTTTTTCTTTTATATATACAATGAGAAAGCTGTACTTACTTCAAAAAGAATATAACCCTTTGTTATAGAGTATTCATACATTTGGTAGAGATTTTAGGATAATAACCAATTAGCAAACCAATTTAGTAATCAATTCAACAGAGGATTTAGCATAAAATAAAGTCGACTACAGTGGAGGCAACAACAATACGAGTAACGCAAGCAACAATAAATGAAACAGAGATCTCAAACAATGCGTTCAACAAAAGAGTAAAATTAATGATCAGAGTAAAAAGTATTAAAAATAATATGGATAGTATAGAATATAACGATTGTAAATAAAACTGAAGATTTAAAACAGTAATCTGAAAGGCAATATATTTTAAAATTACTTAATGCAACGTTGCTTTGAAACAATAACATAAATGTGTAACAAATGATTTAAAATAATCATGAGTGTAACAGAGGATATAATAATAATGATTTAAGATGTATTAATCTAAGATCTTTCTAAAGGGGTTCCATGGAAACACCTTATAGTTTTGAGGGTTCTATGCAAACACCTTATTGCTTGAAGGGTTCCAAGCAAACACCTTATTGCTTGAATGGTTCCATGGAAAAACCTTATTGCTTGAAGGGATTATGCAAACACCTTATTGCTTGAAGGGTTCCTTGCAGACACCTTATTGCTTGAAGGGTTCCTTGCAAACACCTTATTGCTTGAAGTGTTCCATGAGTCGACAAAGTTTGATACCACTGCCATATAGATATCACCACACCTCTAAAATTACAGAAGTCAAAATTAGAGGCAAGAAAACTGGATTTCTCTAATAACATATTTTCCATATAAAAAAAAGAGTTAGATGATAAACTAAAAGAAAAGGTCAAAAAGAAGGAACCAGAGGCTCCAAAACAACATAAGGACATTCAAAACACTTTGTTAATAATTCAACTTAAAACGACCTTCTAAACCGAAATCTACTAGAGACGACTTTAGTGTTGGCAGCAATGAATCATTCATTTGTAATAGATTATGCCGTGATGTATCATTTTTAATGGACTTCATGCCATCAACTGAAGAACCTGAAAACAAAGACGCAAAATGTATCTGTAAAATTCTTCGAAGATCAATGAGATGAAATTTGGATTCAATGCTTCAGGTGTTCTCTGTGGGCTCACCTTGATAGCACTGGAGAAGAGAAAGATTATATTTAGGACTTTTGTATAAATAGACTGGCGAAATGCAAAAATGACTTTCACGTATTCTCAAAAATATGGCTTTTAATAATTAAAAATAATTACATTTTATGAAGTTTTTTAATTAGTTTTCCAATGGCTTATACCACTATTCCATATTACCTGACTATTCCATAATGAAACTTTTTTCATAAAAACCAAATAAATATTTGTTTTGACAAGTACTAATTTCTTACAATTGCTTATAGAACATATCCATAATCATTTTAGAAGGTTTTTTTCAAAAAAAAAATTAATTAAAAACCATTTAAGTTATTTTTAGAAATGTAAATGGTATTCCATAATATTCAACTTTCATCTATTCTTTTACTGTACTTCAATGTGAGACTACAAAGCGAATTTCTATGTAAAAATTAAAAAAAAGACAAATTTTGTGAGTTTCTAATTTTGAAGGACACATAACATAAATGTTAGATGTGTCAGAAAGTATTTTAACAATTTCCACATATAAAAATGTGTTTCTAGTTTTAATCCTGCTCATTTTTAGTGTCAGCTTCCCCATGCCTTGCGTATACTGAATTATTACAAACTAATGATTTTACAATGGTTACTATTGATATTAGTTGCACATTTATTTAACAGGAATTTTTAAACTCGGAAATATTTTTTATACACATTAAGCAATTTCGAGGTATTGAAACAATTATTGAACATTTAATTCATCCTAATATGTTTACATTGCAAAATTATTTCTGTATACATATCTAAGCATATCTTATTACCGATTAAATTTTGCGTAAATAAACTATTTTTCCAACATCTTTTTTAATTATAAATTTTTCAATTTAATACTGTTTTCTTAGAAATATTGGAGTTCACTCTTTAAGAATCGATTTTCATGTAAAGCCCCCAGTATGGTACCCCGAGCTTCTGCGCATGCGCGAAATCGTTGTCAAAAGGAAGGTTCCCACTTTTTCGTCGTTTTTAAAATTACGATTCTTCTCTTTTCTACAGAAATCAGACAAAAAATAATTGCACAATCGGAAAGATCATTTATTTCGCCACGATACGGTATATTTTTTTTTTTTACAAAATAATAATATTTTGCATTTTTTACTATTTTTTTCTAAAATGAGCCAATTTTGATGAGTTTTTATGAAAAGAATTTTTCAATCGTTCTGTACGGATTTCTTATCATTGCTTTGTTAAAATTTAAGGGACGGCGCTGCTTCCGAATATTACAGTTTTTTCATGAAATGAATGCTACACAGAAAATAATATAAACGTATTAAACATGCTGATTTAAATTATTTACACAATTTTTAGGCAAAATTAAGCATTAATAACGCAAAAATCGTAATAATATATTCATAATGTTTCATGTTACGTTGTTTAAGTTAAATTTTGACAAATCTCTTTTATTTCCTATTGAATAAAACGCAAATAACTTATTCTAGTATTGTTGTTAATTATGTTATTTAGGATAATGTCTATAGCTTCCTTCAGAAAACAACTGATTAATTATTTAACTGTATTTTGTAAACTTTGTGATAAATTTTTTTCTTGAAATGTGTTAAATGCAATTATATTTTAATGCAGTGTTAGGCAAAAAAACTGATCCCAAAATTAGACTGGTCATTTGATAATATGAATTATACCAAGGATGACATCACAGAAATCTCATTAGTTATAACTCAACTAAAAGCTTCCTAAGAATAAAGTTCCTAACAAAAGTTCTTTTTCCTCTTTTGTAGTCAAGTTCTAAAGTTTGGCGTTAATTCGCTAATGGCTAATTTTTAAATGCTTGCCTTTTAAAAGTTTTAAGAATAGAGTAAAAAGAAACGCTAGGAAGAGTTTTAATTCTACTCCTAATTAGGGAAGATTTCTTTCCTTTCGGTCTCCGTATATATGGATAGATTTCAAAGTTGACCTGACCAGATTGTCTTCATGGAAAAATTGGGAATATTTGTGCAACAGTGATTAGTGTTAAAAGGGGTGAGAGAATTATGTTCAGTTAGTATCCCGAGGCTTGTTGCTTTCAAAATGAGCTATTTTTTTATCATTTATACACAGAGATATACACAAGTTTTGTTTTTGTATCTTGAAAACTTATCTATGGAATATGTTAAAACGCTCTCTATGGAATATGTTAAAATCGCTTTGGAGTATGAGATGTCTAGTTAAATTGACTTCGACATTGTAAATATGATGCTCAAATTTGTTGGCCAATGAAACAAATACTCAGCATTTATAAATACATGGTGTCTCTGTTTGTGCAGCATTTGAAAAAATGTCTTATAAAATTATCAAGTGTTTAAATTGATAGAACAAGTCAAATGGCGAAGCTCACATAAGACACAATTTGTTAAAAAAGTTCAACAAAAACATGCTACAAATTTATGGAGAGGGTGTAATTAACGCCAACACATGTAGTTGAGGGTTTCATAAGTTCAGAAAAAGAGATGGAAGGTATTTCGAAAGCAGTTGGTCGAATTACAACTAGAAATACTAGGTTTTATCAGAAGGTTGGTTAGTTAGGTTCCAGATTAGTCTAGGGTAGATCAGTGAGACCAGCGAATAGCTGCCTGTGATTCTTTGATTTTCTAGTAGAAAAAAAAGAACGTGGAAAGCCACGCGATAGAAGTCAAACTTCTTTGGCGACGTTGGTCTTAAATGAAGGAATAGATCTAATTATATTAAACTGCTGGGGGAACTTACTTTAAACAAATCAGACTTGAACTTCATTTGTGACGGAACTATACGGTTTTTCACTAACCGCTTCTTTTTCTCTTTAAATCAAATTATTTATTTCAACCAACCTTCATCGAGAGCCAGGCGTCATTTATGTAAATAAGGAATATTATATAAATTCGGTTTTAACGAGTTGAAGAGAGCTAAGTAAGAGGAAATGAGAAGTCAAGTTAATTAAAGTAAAGTGGAGAGAGGGAGAGGTCGACACGTAGTTGTTGACAAGTTAAGCGAGGTTGACACGTTTTGATGTGCGCCAAGAAAAACGGATTAGAAGATTGAAAAGCAGTAGAATTAACTATTACGGAGCGTGGAGTCTTCGTCAATTCGTCCAGCTAATTTGAGTGCCTGAAATTTTCCGTGAAGGATCAGCAGCATTAAAACATCAGGCATTGTCATTTTGATTAAGTAACTTCTGATTATTGGTGTGAGGCGTAGTTGCAAATGTGCACGTTTAAGCTGTCTTAGATTCAGTTGAAATTCTGTAATGTTTTCCCCGCTTGTATATATCTTACCTCTGCACTCTACTCTCGTTTATATATCTTAATTAGAATTGTGTTGTGTCTGTTATTAAATTGTGATAAGAATCAATAAATCAGTTTGAATTGAAATAATGTCTTTAGATCATTTAGTTCCTCCAACACATCTAACCGGGTTTTCAGATAGACAGGAAGATATTAATGTAAGGGGTGGCTCCAGGTCCCCATACATTTATTGTATAAAAATAATATTTATATTCAATTTTCTGCATCATCATTTTCAAAGAAAGACACAATAGGTGTGTGGTAACTGAAATAGGATATAAAAATCCTCGATTGAAGTCGATCAAGAAAACGCGAGAAAAAAGCAGCAATCGTATTTCCGTTTATTGTTGTTTCTTCTCTAGAATCAGTATTCATTGTCAAATTTAGTGTCCGTTTCAAGAATTCGATGAGTGGTTTTGCTTCTTCTGAAGCAAAATTAACATTATAGTCTCCAGTTAAGATAAGAGGCTTTTAATCATCACTGTCAACCTATGATTGCAGCAACCACTGGCGTGTACAGCAATAAAACTTTATGGATGAAGATGGTGACATCTGCGACAGGACTCCCTGGTGATATATAGATTTTCGACTGGACTTGCTGCAATTTTACTTTTCTTTTTTCTTCTTTCACGAAGCTCTCTTCCTCTTTTTGCATTTGCCCTAGGCATTCTGACAAGAATTAATTTTAATTCAACGGAAAAGAAAATTAATAATATAAACTTATAAGGAATTTATATTCCTTCTTCCCTCTAACCCGGCTGGATGTGTAGGAGGAACTAAATGATCAGACGACATGATAAAATTCAATTGTTTATTTGTCACAATATTCAACACAGGCACAATAATACTCTAAGTAAGATAAATTTTATCAATTAGAGGACGCAGGTGAGACAAGATAGCGTTGGGATAATAAATACGATCATGTGAATCTATCCTTACGTTATCTTATACAAAGTTAGTTTTAAGAAGCGCTCCATAATTTAAGTCTCTAACTTCTATTTGAATAAAGATCACAGTACCTGAACTCTTGCAATCCTTTCATATTTTAGACGTGGCCTTAAACACTTCTCCAATAGTTGACTTAAGCACTTCTTCGAGATTCCAACTTCACGCGTCGTACACTGTTTACGTATACGTCTTGCTGTCGATTTGCTTGCTTCCAATCTATTCACTTCACATCTAAGCTATCCTCACATCACTAACTCTCAAAACTCGCGAATACAGAATACATGTAAATGAAACTTAATTTGCATAATCACGTTTTCCTATCCTCGGAGAAAGTAGGTTGAAAGAATGCTGGCCCTAAAGGAATCCCCAAGGAGTTAAAGAAAGGACGCGTATAGATCCGTCACAAACTTTCACAGAAGTCACTGTGTTTGCTTACAAGACGCTATCCGTAGTGATTGTGGTGCGAATGTAAGTGACATATACACAATGTCCCAGACACTCCCCTAACGGGAAAAGCCATATGATGGTATTATTTTGGGTGCGTTTATTCGTCAAAAATGGCACGTTTACTATATAAAAACTACGATAATACGCCACGCGAGTTCGTTTCGAATAGTAAGGGTACCCACTTAATGTTTCCAATACATAAGCACCTTTCGTCCGCAGCAGCAAGATGCCCCACTCCATACCTCTGATGCAATTCTGCCTTCACAATCGTCCAAATTTTTCACGGATATGACGCAAGTCACGAGGTGTTCCCTGCTCTCTTTTCCTCCCACTTGCAATCTCCTCACCATGGCGACGATTCGGAGGGATGGGGGGGGGATCACTGCTTCCGTTCACTTTTTCACTCGAACGCAAAACTGTGCAAATTTTCCATTCAATCTTGCACTTAGAGAAGTTCCACTTCAAAAACGAAACATTTTTTAAACGGATTTTGACAGGAAATGAGTAGGATATCATGTTCCTTGAACGTAAACGTCAACGGACTGTATGCCGGTTTTTTATGATTCACCTGCATTGACGCCAAAATCAAAACTTCATCCCAAGGACATTTTGTTGAATACGGGAAATGATTCCCTCAGAGGTGTTGCTGTTTAATCCAATTAATGTCGCCTTTTACTCTCTTCAGTTGGGCAGACCGCGATCCGTATTGGTCGTGTGGAAAGGCTCAAAGATTCAACAATGTTGATTGGTAATGGTATTATCCTTCAAAACGAAAATTTGAGACCCCATGCTGCTGTCATCAGTTGGTAAAATACAATGCAATTTGATTGGGATGTTTTCCCCTACTTCTGTCTTCTCCTAAGACGATGCCTATTGAGTAGCACCTGTTCAGTACACCATTTATCTCTTACAGTTAAGAAAATTTTGATCTTAAGGATGTGGAAACAGAGAGCCATCCAAGTGTTTTCATTTCAAGATTGTTGCTGAATTGGGATTCGTCTTTTACCAGAAAGATGACAAAAGACCATAGATAGTAATGACGAATGTTAACATTCTTAGGCTGTATACTTTGTGTGTTGTTTCCACTTCTTCATCTGATACCAAGTGGCACGATTTACCAGCATTATGGTAGTTCTGGTCGCAGAAAAAATTGCTAAGTGAAATGTTCAGAGCATCTGCCCATACACATACATTAAGTTCAATATCGAATCAATATTTTGAGTGTCGTGGTATAGAAGTTAAAAGAGGTAGATACTGTTTCATGTATTATTCTCATCTACTGGCAGTTGTTTTATAGCTTTAGGTTCGTGTTTAATTCTCTGGAGTTGTGGAGTATCATTAATTCAAATCCTACGATCTAATATTGGCAGAATTTATGGTGACATGTATTAGTAGCATCCCGTAGCTTATCGATGCACTAAGGCTTCTTTGATTGATTAATGTAATTCATATTTCATTTTCCCCCGAGAGCCCAAGCCACCAAGGTTTTTATTTCATTCAAGTCAAGTGGCGGTGCAGCGTTTGATGGGATAGTAGTTTCATAGATATAACTTTTGCTCTTATGTGTCTGCTTGTTTATAGTGTCCACCTTGAGTCTGTTTCCTTCTAGCGGAAATAAATGTCTCTGCGTTAAAAATAGATTTCGCACCATTTAATTGAGTTTTGACTTTGCCCCTTACGATACATAATATTCAGGTAGAAATAACAGTCGTATTTACAACAGAGAGAGAGAGAGATGTTTATATAATGAGAATGTTATTGATTAGCTGAAATGTACCGATTAAAAATATATACAGTGAAACTTACGTAACACGAAACTGAGGATACCGAAAATTTTTTTGCGTGTTAAAAGATATTGCAAAAAAAAATTAAAAATAAATAAATAAATAAAAAATAAAAATAAAAAAAAGTTTATTAGAATACATTTTATGAACATAAATATGTACATATGCATAGATTTACTAAAAATAAATAAAATAAAAAATAATCAACAAAACTTTCAAGTTTTTTTCAAAAACAAAACATTTATTGAGTTTGTGGAAAATGATCTGCTATTTTTTCCACTGTTTTTCTTAACATCAAATTGTTGAAAATTATTCGATGTTGTCTATTTCGTTATTCGTTTCACCTTTGAAATGTACGTGTTGTAAATTATGGACCGGGTTGTCTGAGTGGGTGGAGCGTGGTTGACACCCCGCTCAGAACCCACGTGGTCTATCTCGACAGAAACCATATGTAACGGATTCTGTCTCAGTTGAAATCTTGAACTTGGCTTCAGCATAACTAAACATGCTGTTGTTTACTCGTATATTTTAAATCGGACTCTTTTCCTTGGCTTGGGCGTTCTAGGTGCCGTTGTTTACTAGGATTTTATCTTGAATATTAGAATTCTCTTTAGTTTCGGTCTAATTAATGTAATGGTTTAATTTGTTAAATTATGTTAAGTTTATTGTTGAAAGTTTATTGTTACCAATAAATCCAGCAAAAGACAATTCTAGGACTCCAGAATATTATTATTATTATTTATCTTATAACACCACACACACGCAACCGGTATTCACAACAGTACGTCTAAGTAACTGCGCGTACTTTTTATGATGTTCTTCATTTCAGATGACGTGGACCTAGAAGATGAGTTTTTGTTTTCATTTCATTTTCGTCGTCAGAATCCGCTTCAATGATATTTTTTAAACTTTGAACAAGCTCCAAAATGCCTTTGTTGCCATAATTGAGGCTGTACACACATTATCACCATTTACTGCAACGGAATCTTCCAATGATACAGTTGGACAGTCCAAGAATTCAGAAACTTACTCAAATATTTCATTAAGGGCTCATTCCTAGAAATGAAATATTTTTAGTGTTAAGCAATTTTCGTTTCGTGTAAAGAGTAAAAATATGCATGGAAATATGTACATAATACACTGCTGGCCAACGTAAATGCAACACCCTGATGGAAGCACGCAAATAACATGAAATTTACAACATGTATTAGCGGAGGTGAGATTTGCAAATGATTAGAAATTCAGTGAGCACACACATCACGCACGCCCGGGGCGCCACCTCAAAGCGCTATTTAAGGTTTGGAGATTTCGACGATTTCAAGTCCGGCAATTGTGTTTTTCTTGTGGTTTTTTTCAAAAAACGATCCGTTATGTCTCGTAGAAAAAAACGATCAGCTTTTGATCAATTATCCGAGTTCGACAGAGGAAGGATAGTGGCCTACCGAGATTGTGGATTATCTTTCAGGGAAATCGGTAGTCGTGTTGGACGAAACCAAACAACTATAATACGGATATGTGACCGTTAGATGCAGTAGGGTACGACGGACCAACGTGGTTGATCGCATCCACCTCAGTGCACCACTTCACGTGAGGACAGGCAAATTGTGCGCATGGCAGTGACGGATCGCTCAGTCACATCACGAACCATAGCACAGCAAATTGAGTCTGTAACGCATCATTCAGTGTCTGCGCGTGCCATTCAACTCCGTTCACGGCAGAGTGGTCTGTTCGCAAGACGTCCATTGCTTGGACTACCCTTGATGCAGAGCCACAGACATCTCCGCCCTCAATGGTGCGATGAAAGAAGGATGTGGATGGCAGAATGAAATGAAGTTGTCTTTACTGACGAGTCACGCATCTGTCTGCAACACCATAATGGTCGGATTCGAGTCTGGAGACACCGTGGAGAGAAGATGCTGAACAGCTGCATTATGCACCGCCACACTGGTCCTGCACCCGGTATTATGGTATGGGGCGGTATTGGATATCACTCTCGCACTTCTGTAGTATGCATTGCCGGTGCTTTAAACAGCCAGCAGTACATCTCCGAGGTGTTGGAGCCAGTTGTCCTTCCTTAACTTCAGGGCTTAGCAACAGACATATTTCAACAGGATAATTCGTGACCACACGTGGCACGCATTGTCCAAAGGTTCTTCGTCAATCACTAGATTGAATTGCTTCCCTGGCCGGCTCACTCTCCGGATCTTTCACCGACAGAAAACATGTGGTTTATGGTTGATCAACGATTGACCCAGATTACACCCCCAGCTGCTACAACAGATCAACTTTGGCAACCTGTGGAAGCTGCTTGGTCTGCTGTACCCCAGGAACACATCCAAAGTCTCTTTGAATTAATGCCGAGGCGTGTGGTAGCGGTGATCTCCAACGATGGTGGCTACTCTGGCTACTGATTCTGGCAGGAACAACACTTCACAGAAGTCTATAAATTTAATCATTTGATACTTGGTCAACAAGTTATCTACAAAATAAATTTTGTTGTCTTTCTTGGTGTTGCATTTACGGTGGCCAGCAGTGTAGTTTGACGGGACCGTTGTATTATTTCGTGTTAACCGATATTTCATCTTAAGCGTTTTCGCGTTAAACGTATTTTACTGTATATTTATCAGTAAAATACTGAAAGATTTAAAAAACCTATAGATAGTAATGCTCATTTAGAAATTTACTTGTAAAGAAATGAATTCTAAAAATTTCGTCATTTATTTTAACAGTTTAAAACTACCATAAAAGAATCAATATTGTACAAACAAAGAAGATATACTATATATACATACATATATATATGTATATTATACGTAATTATTAAAATTTTTATTTCCCTATTATACAATCCATATTCCAAACTAGTTTTCATTCAAATTGTTACTGACTTAATTTAATTTACCTTCGGTTATATGCAATCAATGTAAATAAAGCTTTATAAAAAAAAACAAGCTTTCAATGAGATGTTTAAGAAGATTTGAAATGTAGTAAAACAGAAAGTAGTACAAAATATCTATTACTCTCGGACTCTGCACCAACTGAAGTAAAGATAAATTTACTATGCAAATAAATTATGGAATAATATTTTTCCAGTTAAAATTTAACATAATACTCTGATTATCCAAAAGGATTAGTTCGGGATTTATTTACAAGGTTTTAAATCTAATTTTTTAACATTATAACGTCATGTTTTGAAATTTTACACAATAACATTTTAAGAAAAATTTAAATTTAAAATGAGGGAATAAATATGAGTTTGTGTATGCGCAATTGGATTGAAATATTTTCTCTTCTCTTTGAGCCTAAAAATTCAAAGGATACTGTGAATTTTTCATTTTCTAACTCAAACTCTTTTAGTTCGGTTATTCAGCATCGCTGAATTTATTGAAATGAAAAATGTGGTAAATATTATCGCAACTTAATTTACTGCTTACAAAGCTGAAAAATACAACAAAGTTTTTTAATAAAAGATCAATCGGAGTAATGAAAGCCTTTCACAACACACTCGAGGAAACTAACTAATTAATTTAATTTACGATACAGTAAATGAAAAAAAGTCTTAGAATTTGATGATCTTTTCCACGCAACATGAAAGCGATAAATGAGAAACGTGTAGATATTTGGGTTGAGTAATTAGTGCTTAGTAACATTCAAGTATGGATGGAGTAAAGTAAGGAAGATCTGGTTGTGAAGCGTCTTTTTTGTTTTGAGCAAGAATTTGCTTTTCTAAGCATTTTGAAATTTGAGTATTTTGATTTGTTAGTGATTTCATCTGTACGTTCATTTGTATAGGGTATTTATAATATATAAATATAAATCAAAAGAAAAAAATGCATCCTCACAGCAAGCTTCTGTGCAATTTATGTTTCACATTGTTACGAATTTTGTATAAAATAATGTAAATAATTTGTATTTGGATGTGAAATGCCTTTATATTTTATTTATTATGCTATATATTTCTATGCTATATTTATTTCATATAATATTCACAATCAACGCCTTCCTTACATTATAATTGCGATTCAATGGGAACTTGGCGAAATATTGGCGATAGAGCCAAGCTAGCATCATTTTTGGTGACCATGTTGGTGAGTTCGGGACCCTCTGGATTCTTCTAGAAATTTTTAGAGAAATCCACTAGTTTCACGATCTATGACGAAGTTTCGGTCACGGTTATAAATAGAGCGATACTCGCCGCAACGGTTAGTCTGGTTTCAACCTGCGAGCAGTGAGTCTGGTTTTGACTAGCGATTAGAAAACTTGCCTTGATCGTGATTAACTCGGCTGTGCTTGTGAATAAGTTTATATATACGTGTATTTTAGATACTGATGATTATGTCCAAGTGCTGCTGAAGGTGTAAAATCCTTCTGATATTTATTCTGCGAATTTTGCTGTTGAATCCTGTGTTTTGAAGGATCGATTTTCGACAATAAATACTCATCGCTCTTAAAGAATTGCCTTGTTGTTTACGACTGATTTTGCATAAAATCGTCGAACCCCGATCTACGTAACAATATCAATAAGTTTGTAAGTGTTTTGGATGTTTCATAGAAAAATGTATTTCTCTTATACCGTCCTATGAAAGAAATAATTTAATATTGTTACGGTATTATTCAGTATTGATCTCCATTGGAGAAATAGAATCTGCTTAACGATGTTATGTTTTTG
>BMAO01004067.1:0-50640 GCA_019973975.1 Trichonephila clavata
TTTATTGTGGAATATGAGACTAAGAAAACACAAATACATCGTAATGTTTTTTAAAAAAGTAACTATGTAAAAAAGAGTAAAAGTGACCATCTCTCTCTCTCTTTTTAAAACAAAAAGAGAATAAATGAAGTATCGTTACATCCGACGATTATGTTTATGAAATGAAATCAATCTTCCTCTATTCAATTATATTTTAAATTTAAAGTAACATAAAGAGGGATTTCAATACTTTTAATTTATATATATTTTAAATCCTATAAATGATGTTTTTATGTTAAATTAATTTTTCGGAAAAAAATCTAAATTTTATTTCATAGTCAAACAACTTGTGCTAAGCAAAAATACCTTCTTTACATAGGCATTTGTGACGGAGCAAAAAGCAAATTTAGTTAAATTTTTTATTTTTATTTTAATGGGAATATATTTTTCTTCAAAATGGTAAAAGTATTTCTAACCATTTTCTATTAAAATTTAATTTTTATTTTTCTGTTTCTTTAGTGTTAAACGGAAAATTCACTGATAAATACAACTTTCACACAATTCAATCATTACAAATTCTAATGAGAAAAAAACTTCTCCCAATTAATTTTGTCTTTCAAAACGGTACACTTAAAAACAATTTTGCTCAGTGAAGCTAACCGACAATTCCGCAGTGTATTCATATTAATTTTTTTTAAAAAAATAACATTCGGAAAATGCTGTATTCAATTTTTTGAGTATAAAAAAATAATGCCTGCTGTGGAGAAGACAGAGAATGAGATGTGATGTATGGTTTTGAAAGAATGTTTTCGTACATGTAGAGTATTTTTGAAAATTTAAATATCACCAAAGCTGATCATATGATTGTAAATGAGTCTTATTTTAGAATGTGAGCTGTGGGGTATCAAAATAAAACATTTTACTTTTAAATAGCCAAGGAGTTTTATACTCAATATCCTCTTCATAAAATTGCTTACAACTTTTATTCAAATTGTAAAGGAACTGAAATATAAATATCTGACTTACTCCAGTCAAAAATATTCATATTATGTGAAAATACTGTTCCTCCACTTATTTAAGTACGTTTATAAGCTATAGCCCAAAGCAATATTTTATTTTTATAAACGAGGCACAAAAATTCATTTATAAAAGTATATTTTTCATTTTAGAACATATAAACCGTACACGGATTGTAAGACCATTTCTAAAATACTAAGAGTTTTAGAGGAACAAAAACATATAATTTTGGGTAGTACAAATTTTAATATAATACGCAAATATATATATTATTAAGCAAATACGTTTGACAAGAAAAAAAGTAATTTATTTAAATCTTGTATTGCATGAATAAAATAAATCAAAGATCCTCCTGAAATAAACACAATTGAAGGGAAAATGTTTAATTTGCAATCGATAGCATATAAACGTTTCTGTTAGAGGTATCCCCGAAGTGACGCAATCCTATTCGGTAAAAAATAAAACTTACTGCTGGAATCATACAATTTCCTAATGAATGGGTGAATCCGAATATTTTTTTCATTTGAACTGTTTGGACGGAAATGGCTAAATAGGAAACATTTAATAATTTACAAAATTAACCGTTATAGTTTATATAATTTCTTAAGATTACAAAAGGTGTGTTTCGGAAGCACAAGTTTTAATAGGAGTACGGCTTATGAAAAGTAGAACAAATATATCTGAAGAACTATGGTTTGTTACCTTAAATAATGTGAGTGAGTGAGTGATTTTGGGGTTTATTGGCGCAAGAGCGACTTCGGCTATACTGCGCCAAACATTTGTTTTAATATCTGTGGTCTAGACGGGAAGAGAGAAAGAAAGAATGAATTGAATGACAAGAAAGAAGGTCGAAAATAGAGAAGGATCACTAGGGTACCCCGGGTTCGTGAAGCAAGTGTTTGCCAAAGACAGTAAACCCCGTGGGAAAAGGAAAAGATCACTAGGGCACCTCGGGATTGTGACGCCCGTACTCACCTAAAGAAGGTGAGCCCCCTGAGGGGCTTTAAATATTGTGAAACACAACAAAGTATATTGGAAATCAATTCCCCAATTCATGTTAATAAAAATGTATGAAAAAACTGCAAGACTTATTTTTGTATTTGCAATTATTATATTTTTTCCTGAAAACTGCAATTTTCTTGTGCGGCACCCGTCAAAACCGCTGGGCCCTCACTTTTTGCCCAGCTCACCCCTACCTAAACCAGCTCTGCTCTAGCAAGTGAAAATGCCGTCTTTCTGTTTATCAAGGTTATGTATTGCAGACTGCATCCTGTATGTTAGATGTTCGTTTTTTTCTTCTACGTCAATCTGTTAAAATCTGAATTTAAAATTATATGAAATTCTTAACATTCGCAACAATGCCCTTTATAATTTTTTTAATAGTATATGAATGCGTCTTCAAACATTACATTACATTTATGTTGATTTTTTAATTAATATTAAGTATAACTTAACGCAGAGATTTTCTGAATTTTAAAATAGATAGTTCAAAAACTCTTGTAGATATGATCATAATTTTTTCATTCCTGTGTCTTAGCTTCTCAGTAGTGCTTCCACTTAAAAATTTATTGTATATTCGTCAAATTTTTCAGCATAATTTTTGCTCTTAACATACAGTTTTAACCGAATTGTATGAAATTTACGAAATGCATTAAAATGCTTAAGATTTTTATGTTAAAATTTTAATTTAATATTTTATTCGAAGAATTGTTAGTACTTATTTTAAATAATTTTTAACTGAGTATGTGCACGATACATAAATATTTTTTTCTGAAATTTCAAATACAATTTCTAACATAAAATTCCTAGTTTTGTATGAAAATCTGGATACTTTCTGAATGTTAATTATAATAGATATCTAGATTTTAATAACTTGTTCTTCAGTTAGCTTTAAAAAAATAAATATTTAGAAATTTTGCATAAACAAATATGTTTAAAAAAAAAATTTTAATTTATCTTTATTTATATGCGTAAATGTCAACTGTAAATGTATCCGAATATTTTTAATTACTATTTATTCAAATATTCAAGGTTAAAAATATGAATTGGTATAAAAAAAACCCTCATTCATGTTTTCTCTGAAGTAAACTGAAACTCAAGCATTTTTTTTTTTAATTCAAATATAATTTGGTGTATTGTAACAATACGCGCCCTGAACATCTGGCTTTAAAATTAAAAATAAATAAATAATGGATCTGAATTAGTTTTTTTCATTATTATTTTTATGAAAGCGTAAGAATTTTTTACAAATAATTTGATGCAAAAGTTTAAAAATTATTCATTTTTAGTAGTTGGAAAGTTTAAAAGGTTTTAAATTTTGAAGCGTTCGGTTTCTTATTAACTTTTTTGACACCTTATAATGAAATAATCATGGTTTAAAAACTGAAAACATTGGTTAAGAGAAGAAAAATGAAGCAATTAAATATAGTTCTAGATATTATATAGAGATTTATATATTTTAAAAACTTAATTTTCCGTTTCATCATTTTAAGATGAAGAAAATAATACGAGTTAATCAAACAAAGAGAATATACTTAAAAAGTTATTTGTCCAACTATATAAAATAGCAGATTACAGTCCCAACTTATTAAAACTTCAAATTAATATAAAATCAAAAGTGAGTTATATAATATTTTATTTATACGTTGAAACATTTTTCAAAACTTGAAAAAAAAAAAGTTAAATTGCTAAAAGTGCAAAAAGAATTTATTTAATTCAAACGCAATAATATCTCAAATGAAGCTAAATTACAAACACTATAACTTATAGTTCGTTCACTAAGGTGTCTAAAGAAATTCTTCCCAACTTTTTTACGATTGCTTCAGGGTCAAAACGCAGGGTTCTCCGAGAGCTGTAAAACTTTCTGTCAGTGACCATTGTGTCGCTACAACCCTCCCTAATTATCTTTCATGGTGTTAAACCATAAAAGAGGGGAAAGGATTTCAGAAAAACACGGCCTACCCGCTTTTGAAGCACTCTCTTGAAGTGAGAAAAAGACGTGTGGTGCGTTTTCGAAGCATCTCTAGACGTGCGGAAAAAGACGTTCAAACCGCTAAGAGGGTTAATGGAGATAGCTGGGACTTATTTAAAATTCTCTAACAAATGTTTTGTAGTAGGGGATAAAAACCTTGACTCCTATCATTTTTTTTTTGCAAATTTTGTTTCTTCAGTTACACATTAATGAATCTCATTTTAAATCTACATGCTATGTTTCAAAATAATTGATTTAAGTTAACGCATTGGGTCATCATTTTCCCATTATTAAATGGCTATGTTACCCTATTAGCCATGGTCAACGTTGTTAAATCAAGAGTTTGACCGTATAGAGGGGTTGATGCACGTTGAGTTAGTCGTGGAGAGATGACTTTATTTTAGCATGTTGTGGAAAAACAGTGGAGTTCTGTTTTAGGAAACTTCCTTGTTGGCTGTGATTCGAAACAACAAAGTTCATCACCAATAAAACCTATGTTGCCCTTTGAGAAACGCTAATAAACACTCCCAACCATTTATTAATTGAAATAACACCTAATAAATTTCTAATGAAGTAATTCTTTTCAATACAGCATTCATACTTACATTTGATACTATTATCTTACATAAAAAAGAAAGGAAAAAGACTAAAAAAGGTTTAAACTTAACATCATAAAATTTATTCAAAGGCTCTAAGGATTCTTAAATTGCAAATTTTTCAGTTTTTTTTGAAAAAAGTATATGTTAAAGCCTCAATCTCTCTGAGCATTTTGATACCAACATTTTGTTGATACTGTAAGAACTTCTGAAGTTATTGAGCAATAACTAGTGAAATTTAAACAAAAATCTTATGTCTTCTGTATCTTTAACTTCATTTTTCTCAAAACAACACATTTTAGCTTGCGCCCAGGATTTCTCAGAAACTATTTATGATATCAATTTGAAATTTCATACACGTGTTCAAAATATGCCTCTTCATAACTTATACTACAATTTTCATTAAAAAAAATTTAATAAATTTTTTTCATTTGAAGTTTAATTAATTTTTTTCTTAAAATTTTAAAATTTTTGTTCTATTTGTATTTAAAAAAAAATTTTTTTCTCTAAATTTTTTTAAATTAGTATAATTTCGAAAAAGTGAACATTTTTTTTATACCAAGTAAAATTAATTTTATAAATTTTAATCAATTTTGTACTACAGAATCCTGCGCAGTGTAAAATACTAATTTTTATATATTTAAAAAATTGTCCAATTTTTATTTCTTTATAACTTTTTTAAAATTTTTTCTCAAATTCTCTGAAAATGTGAGAAATAATGTTAATATATATGATTATCAAGTGATAAAAATTTCGAATTATTGTTTTGTTTTATTGCTAAGTTACATTGGTTTGAAAAAGGATGTTTTTTTCGAGTGCACAGTGTTAAGGGTCCTGAGACGCCTTTTAATTTATACTGGATTTAGCAATAAAACTCTTTTGTATATAAGAATTTCCCTTTCTAATATTAAGGAAAGAGGTAATAAAGATGAGGAAAAGGGAGGACATGCTGTGTAATAAATTCAGTTTTGAATAGCTATTCGAGTATTTCAGACGTTTCATTTAATGAATGCAGAAAAAAAAATATCTAATTTATGTAAATGAATTTCTTTTAATTTAATGTGAACATAAAAACTCTTCAGAATTATACATTTTAGATTAAATCAAAGCGAAGAAATTCCTACCATTACGGCTAGAAAATAACGCTATAAATAATTCTTATGTTTTTGGATCGTTTAAAAATTGAAAAATCACCCATAATAAAAGAAATAATGAATATTCATTGTGTACATTCTTTTTTCGCTATGAAAAGAAAAGAAAAACAGCGGTTCATGACGAAAAAATGTTTTAACATATTGCTGAGTAATGCTGAAAATGAGTTTTCGGCTAGTATATTTCATTAATTATCTAGTGGGATGTTTATTTTGAAATCTAGCAGAATTTTAAAAATGACAAGAATGGTTATCATTTTAGTAAATTTTATTTTGGCTTCAAATTAATTAGTTAATCAACCCTTTCAAAGAAAAAGACAATACAGAAAATAAAAATTCGAAAGTGTAATTTTCATTTGATGTCGTAACCTTTAATAAACCGTGACGTAAATTATAAGTCTGTAAGAAAAAAAAAAACAAGGGGCATATAAATTTTTGTGCGGTATTATGTATATTTCATTCATTATCCAATTATGAAATCATTCCTTGTATTTTGAAAATTATTTGTATCCTCTTCTAATGATATTTAAAACAATGATCTTTAATCTGATTATTTATGTAGCAATACTTATTAATGAATTAATTTAAAGAACTTTATTTGCTACTGTTAGTGAAATTTTACTTAATTGAGGAATTTTATTACAACAAGAATTCATATAATTAGCAAATGGTAATTATACTTTATGAAATATATATATAATGCTTGATACCAAAATTTAAAAAATTAAAATTTCCCTTTTTATTCAAATCAACTACTAACTGCCTCAAGAAATTTAATTAAAAAAATGGAATTTAAGACTATGTAGAGTGTGTTTAGTGCTACACTGTTTGTTACCATTGTAATTTAGAAAAAAACGTATCCTTTAGCGTATAATTAGTTGAATCTATTAAGGATTCTTAATATTAAAAAGAATAGAGAATATTATCCATGTGTTCGTTTTTGTATGTAAATTAACTATTTTAATGATGAAAAAACCTTTTGTTTATTATTTATTTAATTCCTTGTTAAATTTAGAAAAGTACACATTGTTGAGCAACATTTTTTTTTACTCACATGAAATTTCTTATGCCTCAAAAATTACAATAGTTAAATCATGTAGATAATTTGCTGTTAGACCATTTCACAGTTATGCAATTTCATTAACAACTCAAGCCATTTTTGGTAAATTGCAAAATTTAACTCATCCAAAAATATATTTACTTTTATGTATACTCTTTCGCAAAAAAAAAATCGAAGCGTAAAGAAGGAGTTGTCCTATTGCATTGAAATTTTGTAGGCAAAGGCCTCTTGAATGAACATCCAAATAATCAAATTTTCAAGGCCAATGAACATGAATTGCCGTCGAAGTGCGCATTTCTGCTGATCAATTAGCAAAATATGAAACCGTTAATAGAAACGGAAAATTTATCTTTCGTTTTCGCCATTGTTATTCCCTAGAGTAAAAACAAATGATGCCATTACGACGTTTTCGAACACCATATAAGAGCAACTGAATACCTTAGAACGTGATAGCATTGCCGGAAGCAGGTATCATAGCACGCTCTGATACCATGCTATGATATGTGATAGCATGCGTGAAGCAGAGTGATCATACCGAGTAATGGGTCGTCACCTGCAATGTACAGACACTGCTGTGCAAAAGTACTGGCAGCAATGGTTACTGTTAGGAACCTATCGACGCTCTGGAAAACCAAGATGCACAAATGCGAGGTAAGATCGGATGATTGTTCAACACGCCCAAACTGCTCCAATGGTATCATTGTCTACTGTCCAACGCGTAGTACAGCCACTTCCATACCCCCAATGGTACCTTTCATCATTTCACGGTGTTTGACTGAGGCGGGATTATGCTCACAACGGTCTTTAAGACGTCTGCCTTTGACCCCACAACATCGGTGGATTGTCTGGAGTGGTGTCGCAGCCAATCATCATGGAATGATTAAAATATCCCAATAACCAATAAAGATGAAATATTGGCAATTATAACAGGTAAAAAGAAAATATATAATAAAACACTTAAGAGAGAAAAATGCGAAGATTGTGTGCATAAAAAAAGATTGAAAATCATAAACGAGATGTGTTTTTATGCTCAATTTTTCTTCGATAAATTACGTAAATGTATTATAAATCTCATTTATCATAAAAAATGCATCATTAATATTAGAAGTAAAGCATATTAAGTTTATAATTAAAACTTTTAAATTACTTTGAAGGCTTTTAAATCCTTAATATCATTGGTACAGAAACAGGCATGGAAGGAAGAAGAAAGTAAATGAGAAGAGAGGTTTAGAAGATATAAAATTTTTAAGTTTAATTTAATTTATTATTTTTTAAATCATTTATTATTTTTAATTTAATTTATCATTTTTATAAATCATTTATGATTTTTAAATCATTTATAATCTTAGTGTCCATTAGATAATGGTAGTATGTTTACAATGCTTAATTTATAATTTCTATTCTTTTCATACTCTTGCTAAGTGCTACTTTTCAGCCATTTCTATGCTTTGAATTTGTATTTGGGTCCAGAATCTGGTAAAAACTGGCTCATTGTACTCAGATTAGGCGTGGGCTCTGCATTTTTTAATGCAATTTTTGGAAGTTACCTTTTCTCTCATAATGGATTTAGATTTTCTGTCCTTTATTTTCAATAGGTTTTTGCTCAGTATTGTTAACAGAAAGGGGTAAGGTTGGCTGCCCACAAATCATGTTCAACCCCACTTTTACATAAATTCTTTTATATTTAAACTGTCATAAGTCAGAAATGTTTATAGTACTGTAGTATCCATGCTTTTATATTTATCTCTAGTATTTTAATTTATTATTTCCATATAAGGCGATATAGTACCGTAAAAATCATTAAACTGTCGAAAAAAATTTTATTGACTTATTTGATACCCCGAATCTTTATAGATATGCCTGCAGAATTTCAAAGCTTTGCCTGCATTTTTCATTAAGTAATGGAGCAATGTTTGACGCTAAACAGCAACTACCACGCCTACATTTCAGATTATCTGCTAGAAAAGAGTCTGATAAAAAATGAATTAATTATTTTTCTAATGCGTATCAATGAGATTGACATTATATATGCAGTAATAAATCATTTTAAGAAAGAATTGTGCAATTCATACAAAAATTCTAGTTTGTGAATTATTTAATGGAACATCAAATGGATTTGGTCAAGATTTAAAAGTTGTGCGTGCTTTTTATGATATTATTATGAATGAAATTAAAACTTCAAAACGAATTCTCTCAAAGCACAAATACTAAACCTCATTTTGATAACTCATAAACTAAAAATCTAATTCGCAAGAATAGAAAAACTCTCCCATTTTTATATATTTGATTTTGGTGATATATATATATATATATATATATACCATGTGTGCGAGATTCAACACTTTTATTATTAAAATATTTTAATATATTTATTTAAACAAATGCACCTATACAGTTCTTAGATTTTGATGTATTTTACCTATTAATTGTTCTTTGCTTTTGCTTTTATTAGTGTACAATATTTAACATGCGAAGGCTTTTAAAATCATGGAAATAAAAAATAAAGGCATAAACATCTTTTGTACATGTTCTGCATTAGCTCTGAGCATGGAATTACCTCTGAAGTGTGTGTATTTATTTTTTATCATAATTATTAAGATAAAGTTTTATGAAATATTAATCTTTCATTCGTTTTTTTCTATTTATTCAATATGGCAGAACACTCTTCAATTGTTTTACATTTGTGCAATTTTTTATGGTAAGTAGTTTTAAATAAGCTAGCTAATTAACAGTTCATAAAAGTTTCAAACTATTCTATGAATATTATATCATGCTATTCATGGAATGAAAACTTCAAACTCATATTTCTCCATGTTGAATTTTTGTACATATACTGTTATTCAAAACCCTAAGGCTTTTATGAGAATTGAAGTATGGGTTTGAAATTTTTTATAAATGTTCTGAAATGTATGTTTTGTAAAACTGTGCATGGAATTTGCTTTAACATGTTTAGTACTTTTTCTAAAAAATTTCAAAATCAAAATTAATGTTTTTTTGAGAATTTTTGGAAGTTTAACTATAAAAAAACTAATAAAAAATTAGAGAGCAGCAGCACAAAAAAACACTTGCACTGTTTTATGTAGTATATTATAAGGTACTTGGAAAAAAATTTTGAAAGAAAAGAGACATATTTAAAAAAGCCTTAGAGATTTAAAAAATGCTTAAAAAGGCTAAAAAATTTAAATTTTACAAATATTTTGCAGCAAATTAAAAAAATTTTGAATGGAATTATTATTAAATATTAACCTTTATAAAATACAATTAAAACCAAATATCAAATATTAAAAATTAAAAAAATTGTGAAGATGGTACCATATCGCCTTAAAAGCTATTGTCTGGTTTTCTTACAATTTCAATTTGATCATGTTTATTCATCTCTCTCTTGTAGAGAAATTGTGTATATATATATATATTGGAAGAATCCTTTTACTGGGTAATTCTTTTGATATTTTTCTGCTTAAACATTTTGGGAGAATTTTTTGCTTAATAGTATTCGGTTGTTCTTTCATATTTCTATGAGATTTTTTATACTTTGTATTTTTTACTTTGGATTTTTTATACTTGAAATTTTTATACTTTATATTTCTATTTATTTTATTTTGGTCTTTCCTACCGAGTTGCAAAGGGGAAGGTTGGCGCCTTCAAACTAGTTTAACCCCACTTATTCGGTCCTAAGTCCGAAATTGCATTTTGACTCGCTAGGTTCTTATTTGTATTTCATTAAATTTGATCTTAATTTTTTTTTAAATTTTTTTATTTCCTTTTATGTTCTATATTTTATATAAATTTCTTCCATATATATATATATATATATATAAACTATGTCTCCTTTCAGCGTAATAGTAAAAAGAATACACCAAGAAACTATACGAAAGGAATAATTAATGCATTCTTATATGTATTTTTAATTTGGAAATGGCTGCAGAGAGAGAGAGTTAATCTTCAAATTAGAATAAGCAATTCGTTTTTCATAATAGTAAAATACGTGTCTTCTTTCCTAAAATCAAAATTAATGTAATTAAAAAGAATAATTATTTGAAAATAAGACTGATTGAAACTGAAAATTACATGAAAAGAAATATCTATTGAGTATTAATTTGAATCTAGTGAAGTTATATATATATCATACATATATATATAAAGTTATTATTTTGTTGTATGATTTAAAATTTCTAATTTAATTTTCTCTTTTCTTTTGAAAATTTTTCTTAACAAAAAATTCAAATATCAGTTATTTAACAATTAAATTGATCTGTTTTAAAAGATTTTAGCTCAGTTCTATCTAAAGATAACTACTCATGATTGAAACATTGGTCATAGAGACGTTAAGTAATTCGAAATCGGAATATAAATTTTTTTTTAAAAATGTGCTATGTATCTTATTAAATAAAGCCGTAATTTAAATTATTTTGGAGACATATGGGACATAAAAAGTAACATTCCAAATATCCAAGATAACTATTTTAAAGAAATGAATTTAAGAATACTCAAGATGAAAAATGATCGAAGATGAAGAATGAATAATCAAGAGAGATTTATCATTAAAAAATAATTTTGCTTAATAATCACTTTTTGGATTTAGTAGAAATATAATTAAATACAAATAAAATAATATTTTTAAAAAATTGAAATACATTTTGAAATTTTCTACTCTCTATGGAGCTTTTCTATCTAATCTAATTATTTATTTTCTAATATGTTTCAACTTCATTATTTCTTTTTAACTTTTTTCAAATGCTTTTTTTCTTTGAAGAGGCTTAAATTAAAGTGCTGAAGCCTTAATTACTGTATCTATCTTTTTAATACTTTTCTTAAAATTCTGAAGCTTTAAAAGATCCGACACAAACTCTAAAGAGAAAAGTATAGAAGAAATATTCTATTAACGGCTCCAGTAATTTAATAACTTGGAATGGGATCTTTAGTTTATTTTATTCATTAAATAAAGAAATAAAAGCAAATTATTTGCATCTTTAATCAAAACAATTTTGTTACATTGAATTAAATTTGATAGTTTTACCTTTGAGTTCAATGATTAATTAACTATTTATTCTGGTTTTATAAGCTAAATACAGAATATTATGTAGATTTTATTTGATGTTGTTGCGTACACTTAAATCTCTTACATCACAATAATTAGAGATAAATGTTACTTCAAAAGTAGAATACATAAATTCAATTAAATTTTATTTTCAATTGAAATTTTTATTTAAAAACATTTATTCATGTGTTGAATGTAAATAATTAATTTTTCTTTTACTCTTTAAATTTTTGAAGGAAATTCTATTAGCTAAAACATTATTAATTGTGTTTTTTATTATAATTGGTCTGATAAAATAATTTTATTTCTCATTAAATTAGATTGAACTTTCCGAGTTTTAAAATAGCACATATTAACATTGAAATATAAGCCTTTTATAATTTTAAGAGTAAAAAATACTCTTGATGAAGTAAATGATTATTTTTGTCTAGAATTTTAGTTTCCATTTATTTTTGTTTTTAGATAATTGAATTAGACTATATAGTTTAATAAAATGTTTAAATACTAATGTTTTAATTAAACTTTAAGTACAATTACTTGAAACTATAGTAAATCATTGAATCCTATTTAAATTAGTTGAATAAAAGTGATTAAATGGTACTTTTTTATTTTGAATGCATTTATCTGTTTGAAAACAAGAATGAAAATTCAGATTAAAAACATGAAGTTCGCTGTTTATTAATATACAATATTTTTGCTTAACAGATATTAGTAATGATAAGAATGAATTTAGAAACATGAAATCATGCATGCAAATCTTATTTTTTCGCAGTTCTAAGCTTTGCATCTGATGACAATTTTTTGAAGAATACTCTTGCATTGATTTAACTAAAAATAATTCAAAATTTCTATTCACACTTATTCAACTGAGTATTTAGTTAATTTAAAGAGTATTGATTTACTCTATTTAAAAAATAAAAAATTCTGATTAAGATGAAAGAACTATACGACGACTAGATCCATAGCTATTCGATCTCGTACTATTGGGAAGCGTTTTTCTTTCTTGCATGGCCTCGAATTTTACAATCGACCTATCAACATTTCATATAATTCATGTCAAGAGAAATTGACATTAAATTAGAGGCGAAAGGTGGCCCAACGAGATTATTGATGTAGTGATCATAATTAAGTGGCCTCCAGATTATTCTTTTCGATTAATTATTTGAATAATGCAGGAATTAGATAAAACTAACTGACCGTTATGGCACTGAATTGGCTTTAAATAAAACCGACAACAAACTAATTTCATGGTATTTGTGATGCTTATCGTTTGCAACTTTAAAAAGATTTTGGAACATTTCAGAAAATTCAGTGGTGATATAGAATATGGAGAATAAATATATAAAAAGAAAAACTTTGCTTTTATTCAGGCTGTTATATCACTTTTTAATCATATCATTATGATATTAAATATCTTTTTCGGTGTAGTTGCGGTGGATAACTCATAATTTATTTCTTACTGTTTTATAACCGATAAACTGGCTAATAGTTTTAATGGTCTGAGGGCAAATTTATATCACTGAAATAATATTGTAAAGTCATTTCATCTTTAGGTTTGTAATTTGTACAAGATCTTATGTTCTTTAGATTGTATTTATTTGGGCACTATTTGAGGATGAACAGAAGAAGGAAAATTACCAAAACAGAAGAAGGCCCCGACAATTATCTTAATTTTATATACGAATTAAACCGGATAGTGTTTAACTTTTCAAATTGCAATTGTAATTCGCTTATCTTATCCTTTTCTGTTCTGTAGTTTTTCGAAGTGTAGACTTATCTTTTTTTCACTCCTCAAGAAAATATTCTACATAACACTTTAAGTCAATAAAAATTATTCTAGCTCTAATTGCATGACTTATATGCATTTGACTTCTAACGAATTCTGGAATATAAACATACTTAGTTATTATAGCATTTACAATAATTGATTCAATAAATCATGCATTTAAAGTCATGAAATTTCATTACAAAAATATCATTCACCAAAAAATGACATTTAACAAAGGTTTTCTTTTAGTGGAAAGTAGAATATATTCATCACATTCGTCTGTATGGGCTAAAATTCTTATTTATTTTGTATAACAATTAAGAAATTAATGTTTCATAAAATTCTTCAAAGTTCATGCCAAATATTTTTGTATTATTTAATTTATGCATTATTTAACGTATTCTTTGAATTAACGTTATGCTGTCCCAGTCCGTGTATATTCATTCGAGGAATCCTTACAACACCCCGAACAGTTAATTTCCAAAACCACATATTTAGCATAACAACCTAGATAATTATAGATCTTTTGTTTAAAGAGAATTATTTATCTAATTAATAGCAAAGGTCTTTCGATAAATGAATTATGCACTGTCTTGAAAATGCTTAAGTATGGAAAAGATATTCCAATGCTTCCTGATAATTATGGAATCAAATCTTCATCAAAAGCTATCAATACTATTTGCCTCTTTCCTATTTGGTAATGAAACACTTATTAGTTGAACCTCAGCTTTTCGATTTAAATTTAAGTTTTATTGAATAGATATTGTTTTATAATTTTCACAAATTTAGATGTTAAATGTTTGAATACATAAAGTATTTGTGCATCTAGGTTTTAATTCATAGTAATTTGTAAATGATGTTATTGTGTTGGAACAAATAAAATCATAACTACAGATAATGAATAAATTAAAGTAATTTATGAATATATGGGATCTTTGTGTATATTGTCTTTCTAAAATTCAATTTAAGTGGAAGCACATCCCGAACTACTTTATGAATAATGTATTTCTTGAACTAATATATTGATAATTTATGTATTTCCCCTCACTGTATCTTTACAATAGTACAAATGCCTAATTTTGGTATACGTTTGGCATATTAGCAGAGATAATCATGGTGCTTTTAATGTTACATAATCTCCGTTTCAGTAATGAAAGCTCTAAGTGAAATCGTAACTATATTTAAACATGAATGGGAAGTTTGGTTGTACCATGGTAATTATAAAGTCAAACACCTAATACGAACTATGCCATTTCCTTCTACAATATACGTTCATTAAGTAGGTTAGGAAAGTAAACTGATTTTTCCCAGAATTATGTAAATGTGAGTGTGGAATTATCAAATGCACACTCAGCCTAATTTACCTTTTAACTCCAGCTTTTTTTAAACACTTTCAAGTGAAATTTGCCATTCCGGTATTTATTTGAATTAGTTTTGAGTATTCAATAAAGATAGTAAGAGGAAGTTTTCTAAAGGTTTTGGTTCTAGTAAACATATATTTATCAGTATACAATAATTAAATCATGTTTATAGGGTTTAATTCATTACACGCTTTAATTTGTATTCTCATTTATTTTCCTCTTTAACTGTATACATACTTAAATATTAAAAATTTTCCCCAGGAATTATTTATCTCACTAATATTAATATAGAAGTAATAAGTTATTTATTTTTATACGTAATTTAATCAAGTGTAAATGTGACATAAAACTGGAAGATTAGGTAATATCTATTGTTATTTAAATACGATTTGATTTTTAAGTTAGTTTACAAACATGTTAATATTTTAGTCTCACGAGTTAATTTCACCCATTTTTCTCTAGTTATGTGACTACCCGAAGGTGTTCAAATATTTATTTATTAAGATACGATAAGGTACAGAATTGAGATAAATTATTTTTAGATTCTAATATTAAATTGTTTTTTTTTACATTTTAGTGTTTTTAAATCTGTAATATATTGTTATAGCAATTCTATGTAGTCAAATTATTATTTTCATTATAAATGAACTAATTCTTCTTAATAAGTTTCAGCATTAATTTTTATGGATTCACTATAACTTAAAACTTCAAATCCAGTTCTTTTAAAACGCTATGACGTTAGTAAAAATATTGTTATCATTCCTTATATTCCTACTTATTTATTGAAAAGAGTTCTTGAGAAAACAAGCTTTTGTTTATCACTATTCTGAAGTTAGTTAAAATATATTTTATTATTATTGGAGGATTTATAATCAGATTATGATTCATCTTTAAAAAAAATTAACATAAACGACATAAAATTTGTTTGTTTGAAATAATATTAAAAAAAATAAGCTTACGATAATAAATGACAAGTGGCAAACAAATTAATGTTGCTTCACTAATTAAATAAAACTTAATTTTAAAGAATAAAATTTTTGTAAAAATGAAACGGTCTATATAAAGAGATTTAAATAGTAGTTTTTAAAATTGCAGAGTTTTGAATGTGGTATGACGAAATGATTCAAGGAGATGGGATTACATCTATTTTTGTAAATAAGAAAGATTGAAATAAATGACACTAAAATTTGAAGAAAAAAATTAGTAGAAATAAATAAGAAACCAAAGAATGAACAAAAAATATTGTTAGAACTTATTCTTAACTTGAAAATGAATGCGAAATATTAACTTTTATAAAAGACAGGCATGTGAGACAAATGAAAATAAAGACTGCTAGAAAATTTTTTAATAAGTCAGATTTCCTTCGACCATCATATGATTTAAATTAAATTAGATTTCAGATATTTGAAATTTCCTTGTAAAAATTTAATAAAATATTTTGCAATTAATTGGATTATGAAAGGCTATTTTTTCTAAAAATATATGCTATAATTAGATTTTTAATTACAAGATTCAAAAATATTTTTATATCCCTATGTTTTCATAAGCATTTGAACCCTAAGGTATATCACAATGAAATGACCAGAATCTTTGTTTACTCGTTGTCTCCTATATGAAGATATTGTAAAGTGAGTGTTAAGTTTTACAATAGATATGGGTAAGAGAGTAGAGTGCATATTTATTGAGAGTTATGTGGAATCGAATAATGTGGATAATAAGTTTGATACCAAAAGGCAGTTATGTAATACTCCTAACACGCTCAAGATCAATATTTTATAAGATGTTTGGTGACCTAGGCATTGATGAAATAAAATACCGTTCTGCAAATTTGTAAGAATTTATAAATTGCATTCTGATGAGTTGTAAATATCTTTCAGTTTGATCTGCACAATCCCATATTTTTGTTTCTTAGAAAATTAATGATATATTCTTAAGAACTAAATGTCTAAATATCTCAAATACAGAAAAATATTATCGAATGCTTCTTTCTTGCAACAATAGAATGCACTAACTGTCAAGAGTTAAGATTCAACAAGTTTTTTGACTCGAACAATAAAAAAAGATAACACTAGTAATGAATATTGTTAATAGAAATGACATTCGGGAAAGGAATTATATAACTACATAAAAAAAAGATATGCAAGAAATTTTAAATTAGAATGATTTCCGAAATTAAAGTTAAGTAAAGTTTTTTAATGCTTACCATTAAGAGTAAAAAATATATTTTGGAGAAAATATTATAAATAATTCAGGATAATCTTAAGAAGCAATGCAAATGTTGCTGTTTTTGAAAGATTTTCATAGTTACCGTAAAATCCTGTGCATTACGTTCACTTTTAACATAAAAAATGTGATCTATATTTACGGGTGAGCATTATACACTAGATATAAAAATGATATCTTTAAAAATAGAGATGAGAATTAAAAAAATTAAGACTTCTACATAAAACTAATTTTTTTTTATTTAAAACACATAACATGCATTAGGGATTTAAAATTTTGTACTTCTAGAAGTATGTAATATTTTTTTGAAAAGCCTGGGATAATACCTCAGTTAAATGATCAAAATATAAGAGCATTGCACTCGTACACTTAAAGTTTCTTCGTAAAAAATGGAGGTGCGCGTTATACGGAGAATGTACCAAAATTTTGTTTTTAAATGTGGCTTGAAAGTATAGCTATCTATAAACAAGTTCAAAGCTTCAAGAGAAGGCTTATTTGTTGAAAATTTTAAATTACTGAAAGATTATTAAAATTAAAGTAATATAATATTAAGTAAAACACACTAAAATTATATTAATAACATCGCAAACTATAATTTTTGTTGTTTTCTGTATGATATTAAAAATTAATGATTAACATATGTATTTCAAAATTTATTTTTATATACGGAATGGTATTGGGATCTTTTATTTTCTAAAGGATTTCTGAAGAGTCGAGAATTTTACAATAACTTTGAATGAAACTATAATACTTTAATCATATAAGACAGTATTTTATAAGACTGAATAAATAATAAGTGCAATTTAATAATTCTATGTAACGAGAATTAAGTATTAATACATATAAACACTAACGTACACATATATATACATCTTCGAGTAAACTGAAATATTGAGAAATATTTTTAAGAGTGAACCACACACGCACGCATACTTCTCTTTGACTTTTACCTTTATTGACATAGGTTTGCAGTAGAAAAAAAGGCGTGTTCCAATACCAGTTTTGAAGAAAGCAGTTCAATGGAGGCAGCATTGGAGAATTTCAAAGCAGTGTATCCCTGTCAGATAATGCGAAGGTCTCTAATATAAATAAATGCTTTCAAAAGAATTTGTATTCTAGGCATGAAAGCTGGGGAAAAGAATAGTGGCTAAAATGAGAATAATAGAGAATATCAGTTGCATCTCAAAGTTTTTATTCAAGAGAATATTGTTCTTTTTTTAAAAATTCTTTAGGTAAAATGCATTTTTTTCTTGGTTTACTTTCAATTCTGTCGTTTATTTAAAGTGTTATGAAATAATACTACTCCAAAAAGAATAATTTCTTTTTTATATAGTTTCCGAATAGATGGAATAAAGAACAGGAAATAAAAAGGACAGTACATTTTTATCCTTTAACTGCTCGAGAGGATTTTTTCTTAGACATTATATTGTAGTATTCAAGTTGCATTTCTTTCAAAACGGTTTATGGAAGATTAAAAAAGTTAATTTTACCTTTACATTTAATAGAAATTATTTATTTTATTTTCAAGCTTTATAAATTCTTTCAGTTATAATATTTATAATATAAGTTCATTTTAGCTTCAATAACACTTATTAAAAATGTTCTAAATTCGTGTGTTGATAGCAGCAAAAATAATGGAAATACTTATTATAGAATTATTATTGTTATTATTATGAGTTAAGATCACATCATATGTATTACGTACATTAAAAATTTTCGAGGAATATATATGTATATAAATATCTTGTATAATCAGAGATATTTTATATAATCCCTATAGTAAGAAAAATCCCTGTAAAATATTTTTAAATATCGCTAACACTGAAAAGAAGGAAATTATTTTCTCACAAGCCATCCAAGATATTCCCATAAGGGTTCAATAAAATTTAGATCCGATTACTAATGTCTGGTTTACCACCCTGTACACTAAATAAGCTTTGGATGGCCTTAATGGCATGTACTAGGGCATTATTTGCTTTAAAAAAGACTGCACCATTCAATGAAGAAGATCCTGAAGTACGCTCAAGCAATTTTAGGCTACCTCTCAATCATTTAAAATGATTTTGCCCTAATGAATATCAAGAAATATATTACCTCTTTTACTATCAAGGACAGCATTCAAGTTTAAACACTTTTTGGGAACGTGGCCTAACATAAGTTCTTCCTGTGGAGAAATAAAAAATGAAAGACGAATCAACCGACCAAATTGTATTTCAGATAACTTTATTGGAGCTATAGTATTGATGCCCAGTGCATGTTTTAGTGCATCTTTTGGTTTTGATGACAGTAATTAGGGTTTTATGCTTTACATAACAGTTATAAAAATCTAATCTGAGTCAAATCAGCATGCTTAAAACACGATCTTCAAAAAGTGAGAACCGATTCTTGAATCTTTTTTGTTACTGGTCATTTGTGAATCTACATTTTTAGCAAATACATCCAACTCTTTTTTTTTTTTTTTTTACATGGTTGTAACTTCCTTTGAAAACCGTGCTAAAAATTGTGTAAAAAATACATACGACCTGTGGTAAATTTAGAGATATGTTCCAAAATTTTAGGAAATCGTCTAAGATGAAAAATCTCTAAATATTTTCCCAAAACACCGTGCACAAAAACTAATAATGAAATCCAACTTACATTTTTATGAAACAAAAACGAGTCATTTTTGTAGTATACACAACATATAAAAATTCAAATTGAAATTAGGAATAAAACTACTAACTTACAACTACATTCATCTCTACTTGATAACAAACGGGCACATTTATTATGAATTGGATAAAAAAAAAGCTATCAGCAGTGATGTGTTAGATATGTCAAACACATCAGTTTTGATTCTAATGAAGGATTTTGTCAATTATTAGCATCCTCTGTTAGTTTTTATTTTGTTGTTGCTGTGGCTGTAATTTCTAAATCTATCGAAATTAGCGGCTATATTTGGTACCCCAAGTTGTTTATAAAATTCTTGTTATATCCTGTTTCACAAAAATTAAAATTTTGTTGAAATCTTAAGGCAAACTCTATGTCAGGATCATAATTAAGAAAATGTTTCACACTTGTATCAAATTTCAATCCCTTGAGAGTTAAATCAGTTTTTAATAGCTGAATTTTACCTTCCATTTTGCAATTATTGACTTTTTTTTATCATAAATTGTCTTAAATCGATCAAATCATCCTCATCTAATGGACACATATCCCAAAGTTTTCTCGGGATTCATGCTATTACGAAAACATTGTGTAAAAAGATAATAATTCGTGAAATTCGCGTACCCTGTTATTTCAAAATCGTGTAAAAAAGACCGTATAAAAAGTGTTGGGTGTAATTCTTTAAGAATATTGTTTTTTCTGATCTCTTTTCGACATTATTTTTTTGTAATTAAATAGTTAGAAGTAACATTGTGCTCACAAAGTTCAACAGAGAAGAATTTAAAAGACATGGGGTGTAATAAATCTCATTTTCAGTCACATAATGATGTAGAGTTCTGTGGAGACATGGAAGGATGGACCCTAAGTATTATCAAGTGTAAACCCTAATGTTTTGAGGAATAATTTCCTGGCATGCTTTGAGCCCTTTATTTCAGACACATGGATATTCGAGTAATATCTTATACCATAACACTGTCACTGACCAAGTACATCCTGTGATGCTGATGATTTTTCGCAATGGAAGATATCATTATTTACACAATGTATTCTTCCATAGTTCTGGAATTAAAGGGGATTGATATGAAGAACTGATGAAGATTTGCCACCATAATACCCATATCTAAGTCCTAAAAACATTAATCAGATGAATTGAAAGAGTCATCTGACTGAGATCCACAACCATCAATCCCGAAGATATGGGTTTAAAAAAGGGTGTATAAGTATTAGCTACAATTCATTTGATGAAACTAGAACAAAAATAGTTTTAGCATTTAGGATCCTCTGTTGTTTTAAGAAAATATTAAGAGAGAATAGAAATAACTTAATTGATATTTGTCATTGAAATCAAGATTCTTAGAATGATTAAAATGAAAGAAATTATCTCAAAATATGGCTTATAAAGCGCACTTTTAACACAAAAAATAAGACCAAAATTTAAGGATGCGCATTATACACCGATATAAAAATGTAAGCTTAAAAGATAAGCATTGAAAAAAATTAGACTTCTACATGCATCAAAATACTGTTTATACAAAAGAAATGACATTCCTTATTAATTTAATTTTTTATTCCAATAAATTTAAAATACATGCATAATTATCCTAGTAACAAAAAAAAAGAATCTTTTCTTTCAAGAATTCTTATTCCGCATTATAACAAAAAGATTTATATCAAGCGCCAAACAATAAACATAAGTACTTTAGCGGTAGAAAGTTTTCTGCTCAATAAGAAAGTCATATTATTGATATATATCCGCATTGTACTTGTTTCTCAAAATTGTCGCATTTTTTTATGAACAAATGTAAATCATGATAGTAGATTTTTAAATTTATTTTTGGTACGTGTGCTTTACAATCAGTATTTTTTAGTAAAATTAGTATTTTTTTAAATATTGTTATGTTCAACCTAGTACCAGGATTTATTTATTTTTTTCGAATTGAAACCCAAAAAAATAATACATTCAAGCTAGAAGTATAAGGTGAAATTAAAAATAATGTAAATAAAAAGTTGTATATAATCTACTTGTAAAAGAACACTTATAAATATAGTTTCATGGCAAAAAATATAGGAAAATTTTGAGAGATTACCGAGACTCAAAAATCTAATCATCTAGGTAGGAAACATTGCAAACAATTTCTTGAAATAATTCCCCAATATTTCTCAATTTGTCCTCCTGGGTTGTAATACTCCTCCCAGTATATATCGATCAGAAATCACCTTAGAAAGGTTTCGAAAGAACAAGACAGTTTTTGTTAAATAAACAGTAAAAATGATTTTTCTTCAATTCATGGGTGAAAACAATTTTTTTTAGAAAAAAGAGACTCTATAAATCTGTAAATTAATTCCGAGCTTTCCCACTGTATTCTTTAAAACTATAACACCCCGCTGTCTTAGGATCCCTTAGGAAAACTGACCAAATCAGAAAAGTATTGGCTTGTCCGAATTCCTTCAGGACATGAAAACCAAATTTGAAGACAAGATTTCAGTTTTTATTATTGAATTCTCATATATATATATATATATATATATGGTACATTATGAACAATGCTTGTCTTGAAACTGAAGTACTATGTGCCTTTTTTCAATGTTTTTAAGTTAGAAAGAGACACTATTCTGAAATCTGAAAAAGGGACTCCTTTCTTTTATGCATGTTTTACCTCCATTTTCTGAGAGATATCTATAGATATAATCCCTTTATTCTTAAAAACAACCCTTACTTCTGGGCTTAAGGGAGCTTTAAAAGTATTTTTATAAAAGCAACATTTAATATTTTATATCTTTCACTCTATTCAGAACAATATTCTTGAAGTGGATTCTCACGGGTATCTTTTTGAAATTTCATACTCCTTTCGGATTTGGTATCTATTTTAAGAAAAGGCTTTTCCAATTTATTGAAAAGCTGCATCCCTGCATATATTTTATCCGCTCTCAAATATATATATATAATCCGGTTCTTCTTGGGTGTCATCGTAATCTATCAAATTATTGATAATGTCACTATCTTTGAAAGTTTCGTCTTCAATCAAGCGCGTGCTGCTAGTGCGTTGAAAGAAAACAATTGAACGTGCATCGTTGAGAAATTAGTTATAATAAATGAACAGAGCGAGCGCCTTGTAGTGTATGTATGTTCATTGTTAGAAAGCATCATAAATGCGCCAAAACGTGTTGAAATTCATACACCGCATAAAATAAAAGATCTCACAAAATAAAACGCACAGAAATAAAATCGTACAAAACAAATCGCACAAAAACAGGTTTTACACTATTAGAATTGGTGAGTTAGATTAAAACTCATGAATCTATATACAAAATTGTGTCAGGAAAGTAAATGACTGGTTCATCCTGATGTTAGAACCAGTGTGGTCGTGTCTCAAAATGTCTTTAAGGTATCCTACTGGGTACGGAGACCATTTTCTAAAATATGAGTTAAATTATTATTTAGTTATTATTTTTAAGCAATAAAGTTGCAAAACTATAAAAATACAACAAAAAAAAATTTTGAAAAATTAGTTTTAAAAATATTGAGAAATTTGAACCAAAATATTACAAAAATTTTCTCTTTCGCTAACAACTTAAAAAAATATATACATTACAAAAACAAATAAAATGCTTGCAGGAATACATTTCTTCAATGTTTATAACTATACTTCTATTTAAAAAAAAACTCAAGTTTTGCAGTAAAATTATAAAATACAGATGTTCGACATAAAAAAACAGAATTTTTTTTCAAAAAAAACTTTTTTGCATATTAAATAAAATTATACATTAAAAGATACCCTAATTGAAAAATTATCCTTAGCTTTTAACATAAAGCTTCCTTTATAATACAAAAAACAAACTCAAAAATTAATTCCATGAATTCCAATAATTGCCTGCCGTGTAGGGGAGCGAGGTACATTAAGTCTGTCGAGAGCTCAAACGTCCTCCCGTTGGTGTGGTGTGGTAGTTAGGAGAGAGGGGTGCTAGCTCGGATGTTGTATACGTCCCTTGACCATGGTTCAATATTACTCGGTCCGTCACCAAAAGCCCTCGTGTAGCTGAACAGTTCGACGTTAGAATTCACTCAGTCCAATCATTTCCATTGTGTTCCTTTAATTCCACTAGATAACGAAATGCGTTTTTTCATATAAAATTAGATTAAAAATAGCCTAATTGAAAAATTATCCTTAAAATTTTACAGAAAGCCTTCATTATAATACACAGAACAAACTCAGCAATTAATTCAATTAATCCCAATAATTTCCATTAATTCCATCAGATAACGAAAATGTATTTAATGTTTTAAATATAAATCAAAGAAAACAAAAATAATTTAAGAAACTAGCTTGAAAAAGCACTTTTTGTTGACACTTTTTAAAAAATTTATTTGAAATGAGTAAGTTTAATTTTTGTGTTAAAATTGTACATTTTTTTACTGCAGCAAAAACTTTTTCTTTACAAAGCAAGGAAAAAATAGTTTACTTTTCATACTGGTAATCTTTCGTACGGATGAAATCCCAAGAAAAGTCAAAATTTTGAAAGATATTCAAGAAGCAGGGAAGCATGTAACTGTCAAATTAGAACCTACTCAGAAACAACTTTAGAGGTGGAAAAAACTTCTGTAACTTTTTCTGCTCATTTTTTTGAATAATATATGTGCTTCTTTTATTTTTGAATAAATATATTCAGAGTTGCAAACATCATAGCAACTTTTCCCATATTAAGGATACATTTGATAAGTGGTTGATATATTAAAGTGTGAATATCAACTATTTTCAAATAAATATATATTGATAGATCGGTTAATTTGGAAATATATTCTTAAAATACTAGTTATTAATGATAATAATATAATTAATGTTAAATATTAATATTAACTTGAGTTGTGATAATTACTTCAACAATTCCGTTAAGGTAACTGGGACGTGAAGGTGCTTCAAATTGTGCATTTTTTATTTTACTTTTAAAAAATAGAGGGTACTTTTATGCATCTATAGATGTATTATTTATGAGAATTCGATCAAAAGAACGCTAGAAAATCGAATTTTAAAATTGTAAGCAAATGTGATGTAAATGTGATTCAGGTATACTTTCTTCAAAATCTGTAGTGTATTTAATATGTATTGTAAAAAACTAGTTTTTCTATTCGAAGAACGTAATTTTTCTATATTAGATGTTCAAATGTATTAAAAATTGTACATTTTTTGTGCAAAAATTACGGAAAATTTAAAAGATTAGTTTAAAAAATTTTTAAATAAAATTTTGTTTATTGAAAAGTTAGTAATATATAGTTTAGCATTTATAGTTCCTAAACTCTAAATCAAGTGGATCATGAGGATTATTCTAAATTAAATACACAACTTGTAAAATAGATATTTCGTTTTTCCTAACTGCTTATTGTTAACATTTGAATGCTCATAAATTACTCTCTATATGTTTATTACTTTTGGTTTTTCTTTAAAATAAATAAATATTAATATGTATGAATGCAAAAACATTATTTTGCTTATAATGTTTAAATACCGAGCTCCATTTAAATTAGACTTCAAATTAAGTTCTTAAATTTATCAAAGATATTTTTGTGTGTATTTTTATAACAATAAAAATATGTGTAAAGAAATTTGTATGATCCTGTAATGATGATAATCAAAGTGAAGTGAAAGTACTAAGACTTATAGACATAAGACTGATATTTTAAATGGAAGAAAGTGTGAATCGTCGATAACACGTGTTGATGAAATAGGGAAAGAGTAATTAAAAAGACTTCTAAAGAATATAGAATTTTAAACTTACAATTTAAAAACTGAGAAATGATGCAAAATAATCCAGTTAATAATTGTATGGCTTTATATTGTATTAAAATGCATTATTTTACAAATCATAGATGAAAATATCTTTATTTGGAATTTTCTCAAAAGGCCTTTTTTGGTGATTCCGGTACACTTTCCTCAAAATCTACTATAGCTATAGTGCTGATATTTTGTATACTATAAGTTCCACAAATTTTCAACAAAGTGAATGAATTTTTTTTAAATATAAACATTCACAAATTTTAGATATAACACAATTTCTGCATAAAATTTAGAGGAAATTTAAATCACTAAATTTAATTTTTTTTAAATTTTCATAAATTTATATTTTAAAATTTCATTCTATTCATTTTATGGATTGTTATGTTTACAAAAACTCCGTGAATTTTTATAGCTATAGATGCAGTAGATTGTATGCAAAGTGTACCTAAAGGTAAGAACATGCTTGAAAATAAAAAAATAGTTATTGATTAATTATTTCTCTTACAGATTTATTTGTAATTTAAAAGGAAATTTGTTTATATTAACAAGTACATAAATAAACGGATAACTAAACGTGTAAAATTGTGCTTCCGTAGCTTTTAATTTAAGTAAGTGAGAACCATTTAAAGTTGGTGCAAAAAAAGTTCATTTTTCCTTCTCGTAGACGTCCCAGTTACCTTAACTAATTCATTTTAAACCATATTTATTTTCTCATTATTCAAGATAGTTTTTACAATTAATTTCATTATAAAGGTCGTAGTTTCATAGAATGAACTTAGATTTCCTTATCAGGGAATTTTAATATATTAAACACTTGTGTGTTTTAAAACATTTCGTTATTATATTTAAATATCAAAAATAAATAAATATTCCAATTATAAGTTGCGAAAATATGCAACAAAATGCTCGTAATTCGAAGTGGTGCATTCTAAAATGTTGTGTTACCTGGCTAAAATTTTATCTTAAAATTTAGGAAAGGATTTTACAAACATATTTTTTTTCTGGTTCCTTGCTGGTTTGCTATAAATTACTACTTCACTGGAGAATTTTAATTTCTTGTAATACAAAAAATATACTTTCTATAATTATCAGTCTTAATATCTTACACTTTAATACTCACTAAGAATATTTGTGGTCATTCGAAGAATTTTAAAGGATTCTTTGATTCTAATGTTCTTTTCATATTCGGGTTTTATTACCTTATACAAAAGTAAATTTGTCCCTATAGTAAATTTCGTGGATTCGATCGTAATTTATTTAATACTAAAGAACTTTAAGATATTGAATAATGAACAACTTTTTCAAAAAAGGTGTATCATAATATTAATAAAAATTGTTTTATAATTCATAAATTCGTTTAAAGAACCGTGATCTAAAAGTTTCGAGATATTCAGAAAACTGCCATTTTTGAAGATGAGTAAAAATAAAGTCTCTCTGGAATTATAATGTAGGATATGAAATAGGAAACAGAAGAAGAATTTGGTTGATTTTGACGTACAAGTGAGTAATATTTTAAAACGGCATTCCTTTCTATATTCACTAATAAATTCAGAGTGTGAACTTAATATGCGGGAATATTTTCTATATATGAGGATTTATTTCGTTTTTAGGTTCCTCGTTCAATGTTAAGCAAATGCAGTTTTACCATGTGTTAAATTTTGATTTCGAATTAAGTTATTTTAGCATCCTACAGACTAAACTACGAATAAACCACCAATATAAAAAAATAAGTCAATTCCTACTTAGGTTAACAAAAAAATTTTTAATTTTAGTTAGTTTTTATTTAATAATTACAATTAATATAAATATGCATATACATATGACAGAATCACAATATTAAGTGGTAAAATAGAAAGCAATTTCTTAGAAATTTCATTTTTCTTTTTATATATGTTGTCGGACTAGTATTTTTGTGTGTGTGTTTGTTACTATTTAATTATTTTTTAATTTAATTAATGGATTAATATATTAAAAAGTGTATTAGCATCATGTGTCATCTACTACAAGTTTAAAAAATGTATTTGAAAAGTGGATGAATAAAAAATATTTTATTAGCGATTGAAAATTTGAACAGGATATAGGGAGAGTGTGAATTAATAGTAGGAATTTAAAACCATTGGAGGGTACCACTCAATATGATGTATAAAACAAAGTAAAGTAAACAACCAATATAAAATCCCCAAAGTCTTTATAATATAATGAAAATGCACCATATTTTTGCATGCCAATTTCGCGTTAGAAATGCATGTAGATAATAATATAGTCGAAATAACGGAAAGTATAGAATTAAGATAAACAAATATATATAAACAACGCATTATTGACGTTCTAAACTCTTTCAATTTGCATTTACTTGTGTTTTGATCAAATTAATGTATGCTTAATTTAATATTTTAAGTAGAATTTTAGTAGCTAATAAAATATTTTTCTTCTAAATAAACAATTTTTAAATTTGTGTTTACTTTCTAAGGTCTTAAGTTTTGATGGGTTTTATATCAGGATTTGCATAATACATTTAAAAGCATTGCTTCTTTATTTATGACGTAAGCATTTAGACTTTTTTCCAATTACAAACGGAAAACAATAAGAAGAGATATTTTCCTTTCTTTCCTTGATACTTTCTGCATATAATTTCATAGGTAAAATTGTTGTTTCCTTTACAATAAGGATTCGTTAATGTCTGGACAGTGAAGCAACGGAAGCGAAAAATACATACATCTCAAAAATAAGTGATGAAAAAAATGTTTTCATTATCATAAATTGCTTCAAGGTTTCCTCTATATTGATTTATTTGCCTTGTAAATATTTAAGTATGAAGTAAAATATGCAGTCACTTACAAAAATTGCGTATTATAGTCGAACAACAATTAAGCTACTTCTTGAACAAAAAAAGAAAATTTTGCTCTTTTCTAATTAAAACTTGTTGAAACAGATTTAATTAGAAAGGTTTACTATTTATGTATTTTGTGTGAAAATAAAGTTCCTTTATTTGTAGTGAATTTCTCCAAGCAGTGCTAATAACCCCCTTTTCATTGATCTTAGTATTGAGATTTCTGAAAACACAAAATAATGTGTTTTGTGACGAAGTTGTTTCTATGGATGATATTCAAATGTACGATCTATATGACTTTGTTTAGGAGCTGTAATTAATCATTTACAGTTAAACCATTGAAAATATAATTGGTATTCATATGGAATATGTGTTTATTACTGTTATTTCATTTAGACTGAGACTGATTCGGAAGCTCTTAGAGTTTCCCTCAGATGCGCATATTTGTAAAATTCTTCGTAAATCAAAAAATCTAAGTAACTAGACTTTCTTAAAAAACACCAAAAAAGTTGAAAAAATAATTCTACATCTTAAATCTAAAATATTAATCAATGATGGTAATGTGGTAACATTAAGGTACATGTATAAGAAATGGTTTGCCTCATATTTTTACAAAACTAACATTTGACTTTCAAATTGAAAATACACACATTTATAATGAAATAACTATAAATACATAGTTGTATGTTTTAATAAAAACTCTAATATTTTGAATTAATTAAAACCACACATACACACACAGAAAATTCTTAACTATTTCATCGATTGTATTTCTGGTAAGTTTCAGTAGTTTGGTCATAATTAATTCTACGTTTTACATCTATTTAGACTAGAATTTTAGTCCATATTTTTTCATTTGGATTAGAAAAATCCAATTGGTAGAGAAAATTCAAAACATTTATACGAGACAATAATATTTTCTTATTGATACAGCTCTTCTAGACTAATATCGATTAACATTCGTACTTTATTTCATAAATATCATTAAAATAAAATTTATGTAAACTTGTAAGTTAAAACTCTCCAAATAATGTTAAGAAATCAATTTAGAGCTTCCTGTCAAAACCAAGTTTACTATAGCATCAAAAATTGTTTTATGTTTAAAATTTTCTTTATAAAGCTGTAAATGCGTAGTTGTTATTTTATAGAAACAAAATTAATTTACTGATACATGTAATATACACACAATATATCCTCAAACGCCACATTAGTCAGCCTTAACTCCAAAGCGTGAAAACATTTTCTTGAATATCTAGGAGGTAACATCTCACCGAAAATGTATAAATTTCAACTTTGAAAAATGGTAAAATGTGAGTTATGATTTGGTTCGAGAAAAGTACAAATTACAGTTTTCTATCGACAAAAGACTGTCAAACACTAGAAATAGAAGCATACAAATTCTGTCTTGACTAAATGTTTACAAATTGATAAAATGGATAAGTTTGGAGATGAAATGTCAATTTAAGTTTCACTTCGTCACATGAACATATTGCTAAATTTGAAGGTAGGGATATAGTTAAGAATTTTAAGTAAAGCAAAATAGTCAACCGATATGTTGTCAAAAAGATTATTTAGTTTCATTCGGGAAGGTGATGATAAACACGATAACATAATTGTCAAATTTTTCAAGTAAGAACAATGAAATATTTAAATTTTTATATTGCAAGACTTTATAGATTGAATGCAAATGACATGTATTGATTATTTTAAATATTTCAATAACAAAACTTTTTTCCTTGATTATTCTAATAAAAGTGAGAAAATGTGAAATCATCTTCAACTTATGTTTCATTAAAAAAATGAAATTTTAATTTGACACATGTTACTATTACTAAGCTGAGAAAGACAAAAATTTATAAAATGATTATTTAATTACACTGCTGTTCATAAAAAATGCAACACCATGAAAAAATCATCAGAATTAAATGAAATTTGCAGCAAATATCAATTATAGGATGTTACGTAAAATAGTAACGTTTCAGAGCCACCGCGCATGCGTTGCGTTCGCACCGTCCTCTGAACTGATGCTAAAGTATAAATGGAGGGCTGTTGAAAATACTGGAGCAGACGTTGAAAATAGATAATCATTATTTGTTAGTGGCGAACGTTTAGTGAGAGCCAATCATGCCTCCTCTACGAAATAAGGAGAATTTCCAACACAACTTACGGAGTTAGAACGGGTTACGATTATCGGCTTCGAGAAGAAGAATTTTCCAATCGTGCTATAGGAGCTCGTGTGCAGTGGAACATTTCAAAAGTGATGCGAGTTTGGAAGCAGTGGATCGACGAGCACCGAGCAACTCGAAAAACTGGCAGTGGATAACGGAGGTTGACACGACGATCAACACGATAAATGACTGTACAGCTTCTTCCAGATAGTTGGCCACACGTGGTTCTACTGCTACAGGTGTACTAATGTCAGTTTCGGCAATTCGTCGACGTCTGCTTTACCATGGATTGCGTGCAAGGATATCTTTATACAGGATGCCCTCACGGCATACCATCGACGACTGCGTCTGCAATGGGCTCCTGAGCTCATAGCCTGGCAAGCTAATTGCACAAAGTTGTCTTTTCAGATGAATAACGCTTCAGTTTGTGGGACCATGATGACCGCATTCCTATTAGACGCTATGCCGGTGAATGCTGCCTTCCAGAGTGCGTTATCGAACGACATAGTGGCCTCACAGCCAGAGTTATGGTTTGGGATGTGATTTCATATCATGGACGATCCATTTGCTACGAATTGAGGGTAATCTCCATTGCAACAGATACGTTCGTGAAGTGCTACAGCCCGAAGTCACTCCTTTCCTTCATGGCATCCCTGGAACTCAGTTTCAGCAGGATAATGCACGCTCACATGCTGCAAAGATTGTTCGAGACTTCTATTCAGCCCAACGCATGCAACTTCTTCCTTGGTCTGCTTATTCCCCGAATATGTCGCCTATTGAGCACGTGTGGGATTTGGTTGGTCGGCGTCTCACTCGTGATCCGCGTCCTGCAGCTTCAAAAGACGAACTTTTGCTGCGCATACAAGCAATATTTTCAATTTCTTCCACAAGCAGACATCCAAAATCTGTTTGACTCCATGTCATGTCGTATAGCAGCACTTATTGCAGCGTGTGGTGGCTACTCCAAATACTAATTTCGGACATTTAACATTTTTTTCTTTGAACATTTCGTCACTTATTTGTACTAATACAAGTCGCTTGTGCATTAAATTTCATTTATATCTGATGACTCCTTCATGGTGTTGCATTTTTTACAAACAGCAGTATATTAAAAAGAACTAAATTATGCAAACGTACAAGAATCTTCAAAATTAAGTTAATGCGCTCATAAATGATTATCACAAATTTTTGCCAGAGTGTTCCAAATAATTTTTGAAGAACTCAAAGATTTGTTCTTATGTTTTTTTCCCAACCAGTTTAGTTTTCTTTTTTTACATCCATAAGTAAAGTAGCAGAGATTTAAAATCAGGTAATCATTTAACTTTTTTAAAAACTTTATAAATTTATATATTTCGTAAATTCAGGGGATGCTTATAATCTTAGCAACATTCTAAACATCAAGCCTATCTGTAGATGAACATCCCCCATTTCCACTTCCCGCCTCCCACCAGAAAATTGTAAAATAAGTCACTGATTTTGTTCTTAATTTTCTATTTTATACTTTTCCTTATTTAGGCAAACATTTCTTACTTTATAACTAGTAAACTTAAATTTATAAAAAGAAAATGTTTTTGGATGGAACATCTTAATTTAAAAGTAACACTACATTGTTACTTTTTCAAATTTATTCTAAACTTTCGTTATTAATTTTCAAGTTATCTAAAGGTCTATGAAAAATGTTTGGATTACGGTGCTCGAAGCAACTTTTGACACAAAAGTGAACGTCTTATAGTTTGAAAAACGGTATAGAAATCACAATTTTGGTAAAATATGATTACTCTTTGCTTTTGGGCACAAGAAGTGTTTTAAAATGTTTCCGTGTATTGAGAACTAATAAAAATAATCTATAGTTTATTTTACAAAATCAGAATATTCTAGAAGAATAAAAGAAATAGTTCTCTTGCATGGATATTCTAAAAAATGTTTCTATTTTGGGGATAACATGTAGGTGCATAGTTTGTAAAACTGATTTTAATTTTCTTAAAAGAGTTTGAATATTTTTATCTTTCCCTATGAAATAAATTTTGACAAAATATATCGATAAAATAATATCATTTACGTTAAAAGAAATTTTAATAGCAGCAAAATTAGAACATTTTTTAGCACTAATATTTCGGAATTTTCTACTGGATGGGGAAGGTTGGATCCTCCAAAGCAAGCTTAACCCTATTTCACTGTTTTGAATCAGGGACAACTCTAGAGAACATAGTACTTTTTCAATTTTGTTCTGATGTCTGTTTATATGTCTACTTATATTTTGGCGGGATTTCATATGTTTTAAAATCCGTATTCATCCCTTCTTAGCTTTGTAGGAATTACAATTTGTCTTTTGTTACTTTATTTTATTATAAAAACTCATCTAACAAGGCTAATAATATTTAATATTGTTTCTTAAATTTGATAATAATATATAAAACATGATATTAAATATATATTTTGAGTAAAGGAAATAGTTTTAAAAATTTTTGTATTGGAAAATTCGATGAATAGAAAAAAAGAATTTGGTAGTATTAATAACAGATACATATTAAAAATATATAAATAAATTTTCCATTGATGTATGTTTTTTTTTCATAATATAGCTAATGTTGTTTGAAAAAAAATGAAATTTGAATTGAAATTTGAAATTGCTAAATGTATTTATCTTGATAGTAAATTATTTACATCAAATTCAAAAGATAAATATGCTTTAAGTTTAAAAAATGTTCTTGCAGTTGGCTACTAAATTATCATAAAAGCAAAAATTATTATTCATTTGAACTGCTAAGAAATGTTTATTGCATTCTTAAATGGGCAATGGAATTGTCTATTAACATGCTACTTTTTAACAGATTTAAATATTTTAAAAAACTAAAAAATTATTAAAATTTATTTTATGATGGTATATGGGAATCTAACCGAAATCTTCCAAAAAATTTAGATTCTTCAAAGAGTGGTGTTTTTATTTGTCTAGGAGTTTTTAGAATGTATGGGTAAACTTTGAAAAATAGAATAGACAACATAATTTACAGAAACTAAATAATTAGTTATGAGTTATAAGAGAGTATTTACAGGGGGAATATTTACAGAATAAAAATTAAAACATGCAGGCATTTAAAAATAAAGGAAAGATAGATAATTCCTTCTATGAGGACGTTAGACATTAAATGAAACTCATTATGAGGTGCGATGGTTACTTACCGCCTATTTTGGCGAACGAGCACGTTGTAGAGTGTTAGTGGGCCTCTGCTGGGGAAAAAAAAGCGTCAGCGTTTTATAAGTACGTTAGATGGCGTTGCTGTGGAATGCTGTTTTGACTAATTGCCATCCTCTGCAAAGGAATATGATCTAACCTTTTACAAAAGAGTTCCATGGGGTATCTTACACACACACATATATATATTACAAAAATATACAAAAAATAGTTATATATATATATATATATATATATATATATATATATATATATAAGATAACTATAGTCATGATAGAATAGATTTAGCCACAGAAATACTAAAGCAAACTCCTAGCCTTAGGAACTAGGAATGCAGGTTTAAACAATGTTTTTCGGCCAGCCAACCTTCACCTGAATTTGCCAATATTCTGGACCATAGGGAAAGCAATAAATTTCTACAAACTATATATATATATATATATATACCGTGTAAAAAGAGATGATTGAATCTATCAGGACTCGAATTCCTCTTGTGTTGGATTCGTGTGGAATCTTTTAGAGGGGGATACCACAGTTCAAGCTTCATTCATTTCACTTTCCTGTGGTTCAAAATTATGAGTTTCCCTGCCAATAGTTCTTCCGTTCCATCGTAGTGTGATGTTAATACACAATCAATCACTATTCATGCTTGCTACACCAAACACTTAAATAAAATTTCAGAATTTTTTCAAATATATATAAGGTTTATTCAAAAAGACACCCATGCTTTAAAATTCAAATTCTTATAAATGAGACAATTCTCTTGTCTTTTTGTTTATTAAAATATTTTTAGGTGTGAACTATTAATACAACAATAGTTATAAGAAAAACTATGATACATTGATAACTATTTAACTAAAAATTTATCATATAATTGAGTGTTTATTAACGAGCCATTATAAACCGAAGAGATCATTATTGGCAACTGACCTCGTAATTTTGAACCTCGGTCAAATGACCAAGATAACACCTGAGCACTCTCTCTCAAACTACCTCACCAAGATAATGGGAGGAGTTTGAGCTTCGACAGGTTTAAAGTGCTTCAGGACCTCTAAGCGTCGAGTATTCAGAGGTACTGGTACTCAAAGACACGATACTAACCATTAAGCTACCACTTTCACATTTTAAAAAAGCATCATGAATAATGTTATCTATACAAATAAATAAAATTGAAGTGTCTGTTTGTAATTTCAAATTAACAGCTTTTTACCAAATGCATTTAAAGTTATATATGGTACTTATATCAAAAAGCCTTTTTCGAATTTTTTTTCCATCTGTTTGGTTGTTTCGGCAAATCTCTGAAACAGCTGGACCTATTTTTAAAAATTCTTTTCCCAATGAAAAGCTTCATTATCAGCAAGTAACATAGAGTATATTTTATCCCCTTATTTCTACGATAACGGGAACTACGTGGGTAAAACCGTGGGGTGTTGATTACTCACCACCAACTTGGCACAAGATTACGCATTTTCTCAAAATAGGAAATTTTAATACATATTTTCTCACATTTGTAACAAACAACTGAAACATGATATAGTTTAAAATCTTTACAAAAAGCAATTTTTAAATGGTTCTTATTAAATGTCAAACGATTATTACGTTACGTTTATTAAATATCAAACTCAGACTTTGAGAAATATCACCAAGTTGGCCAAGAAATTCTCTTTTCCGACAATACCAGAAATTTTAATGCAAATTTTTCTCCCACTTTTTAAAGAGAGAAACGACATAAAATTTTAGCAAATTGCGTGATAATGGAAGCTTTATGATAATATTAAATAACAGTTTCTTAAAAAGTTTTGATTCATAGAATATTTAATACTTTCAATTTTTTTAAACCCAATTTCAATATAAGGCCTAATTTTGCACAAAATTTCGCTTATACTGAGTCTAGATATTTTATATGGAGGCATTACTTTAAAGATATACTAGATATAATTATGGAGGAAGCCATACAATGTCAATCACCGAATAAAATTAAGGAACTTTTTGCAATACTTATATGATTTTGCGGTCTTTCTAATCCTCAAACCCTTTGGAATAAGTCTAAAGAGTAGATGGCTCAAGATATTTTGAGACGACTGCAGCAACTACAAGTATATATGGCTTTCAATAAACACATCTACAACGAAACGCAGGGCCGTGGGTAGGCTAGTGGCTAGAGCATCGGACGCTAGACCGGAAGGCCTGGGTTCGATGCCCGATGCCACCAAATACTCGCCGAGTACAAAACGGAGCACGTGCTTGTTAAATCTGTGGGTCCGAATTGTGTCACCGTCTATCGTGAGCAAAATTGTGCTGTCACCTTCATGGGCTCAAAGCTTAGGCTAATGACAGACATATCACTAGCCCGTTCCCATGATGAATTTCGTGGGCCTCGATCTGACTACGTCAGACAGGTGGCGTAAGCAACAACAACGAAACGCTAATAATAATTGAAACAAATGTTTTCATAACTGTTGAGAAGAAACTACGTTATTTTAGAATGATTAGTCCGTGACATGTCGTCGAAAAGGACTTCCATAATGAAATTTCTCGAGAATTAGACTAAGATTTTATAGCATTACAACATCAAGTAACAGAATTAATCACTCAACTAACTCCAGAACTAAGTCAAGTGTTTCATAAAGTGTTATGTAAAATAGAATCCGGCAGTGGTGCGTTCCTTTCCTCTCGATGCCCCTGGAGGAACCAGAAAAACGTTCTTGCTAAACTTATTATTTTCCGTCAGAAAAAAACAGAAGATAGCAGTTGCTGTGGCTTCTTTCGATATAGCTGCGACACTACTGACCGGCTGGACATTCTATTTTAATACTACCGTTGAATATTGCACATGAACATCTACCTATCTGCTATTTTAGCAAAAATAGTTCACGAGGCAGGATGCTTCAACAATGTAAGCATTTTGTGTGGGTTGAAAGTACGATGTCTCACAAGAAAACAATGGAAGCGTTAAATCGAACTCTTCAGGCTCTACGAGATAGTACAGATATTATGGAAAATGTTACTTTTAGTGGCTGGTGATTTCTGACAAATTTTCCCTGTAATCCAGAGGGGTACAGCGGCAGATGAAATCAGAACCTGTATTTCATCATCAATCTTAAGCAAGTAAGTTCAAAAATTCAGTCTGAAAACGAATATGAGAGTGCACTTTCATAGTGACGTAGATTCGGAACATTATGCAGAGACGCAATTGAAAATTGGTGATGGATGTTTGGACGTAGATGTGCTGGAGATTATATTTTACTTTCCAAAAAATTTTGTAATTTAGTAAAAAATGATGCAGATCTTATTGCTGAAATTCATCCTGGCTTGCAACAAAATTTAAATTGCGAACAGTGGTTGTGCGCAAAATCAATATCGGCGCCTAACATTGACATTGCTAATAAAATCAACACTGCAAATTTAAACGACGTGCTGTGAGAATGAAGGAATATTTATCATTGTGATTCAATCATAGATAAAGAACAAAGTACTTCATATCCCAAGAAGTTTATAAATTCGATTGAACTTTCGCGTGTACCCTCAAATAAACTTCAATTAAAGCTAAATGCACCAGTTATGCTTAGGAAAAATCTCGATGCTCCTCGACTATGTATGGAACAAGACTTCGGATCAAAAAATTGATGCTGAATATACTTGGTGACTTTATTTTAATAGGTTTCATGAAAGGGGGAAGTGTTTTCATAACTCGAATTTCAAATAAACCCACTGACCTACCGTTTCAATTCAAACGAGTTCATATTCCAAACTAACTCAATTTTTCTGGTGCTATTACCGAAGCGCTAGGGTAAACATTGCCGGTAGCAGGGGTGTATTTGGAAAAGCAATGATTTTCCCAACTTTATGTAGCATGTTTACGTGTGTCCAGTGCCCGAAATCTTCACATATGTGCAACTGACTTAAAAACATATAATACAATACACAGTAGCATTTAAAATAATATTCTGTTAAGAGCTCTTTTATTGAGGAATTATATATTAAACGTGAATATATACTTTCAACTTTTTAAAAATATTAATAATTTGAGTTATTGAATTTTTTGTTGTTAATTATTATAATAAAGTATGTTTTCAGTTTTTGTAACTAAGCTCATTTTAGAATTTTTAAATTTTATTGATCCCAGTCAAACAATGAAAGAATTATATTGTTTCATTTACTTTCTAATGATTATGATTTTCACTTTAACAGAGTTATTTAAAGACATCAGCGCGAGTGAAGCCAAGGTTAAAAGTTAATATAGAGATAAAAATACAATATTTTTAGGTATATAAATTATACTCATTTATTCAAATTATAAATAGCTTGCTTATGTACAGGGGTATCAGGAATGAAGGACCCGAATACAAAATTTAATAACTCCTAGAAGAATAAAAAGAAAATGATGATTAATACGTCATTGCAAGGATACAAAACAAAGTTTTGAGTTTGTAACATTGTTTTTGTTCGATAGATGGCATCAATGTTGTAATGTTTTTGAAATTGTGATCAGAAATGGACAGTGGCGTAACGGAAAATGATTGGGTTCCCCTAGAAAGGTCAGGTCTTGGGCCCCCCCAAGTCAGATCTTAAAATATATGTGCTAGAAAAAGTGTGCGTTCACCTACTACTGCTTACATAAACAACAAAAAAAAATTAAAAACCGGAATTTGTAATTTTTTTCTTAAAATTTCATTTAGTTTATTCCAAGAATTGAGAATAACAAAAGTAAACTCGGTTTGCTTTCAGAGTTTTTAAAATAAAGACAAGTTTGTAGTGATACTAACTAAAATCAAGTAGAAAAATCTGCGTTAATTGTTTAGTAGTTACTATAACAATTATTTAAGAAGGATTATATTATTTAATAGCTGTTTGTATAACCCCCTGTCTTTTGAAAAATTCTTCAAGTCGTTTCGGTATTGAATTAACAAGTTTAGTGGTTTCTTTAGAGCTTATCTTCTCTCATTCATTCCTCAGAACACTTGCTAGATATATTGTGTTGATGAATCCTACGTTCCAGAAAATCCCATTCTATAGGATTCAGACCAGGTGACTGCGGGGGACTGTGCAGTTGATTTGGGACATTATACAGGAGCCAAAACTTCACAATCTCAGAGGTATGCTTAGAATCGCTGTCGTGTTGGAAACGAAACGACAATCCTAGGCCGAGTTTGGTGGCATTTTCCTTTAAATTGTTTTTTAGGTTATCGAGATAATCAAATTTGTTCATAATTGATTCGATATACTCCAACTTTCCAACACCATTGCTCGCCATGCTCCCCTACACCATAACTCCACCGCCACCGTGTTTACATGTTGGTACTAAAAGCTCTTTTTGAAGCGCTGTACATAGTTTTCTCCATATCAATTTACGACCTTTTGGGCCAAAGATGCAAAATTTGCTCTCACCGGAGAATATCACAGTCCTCCAGAACTCCGGAGGTTTATGAATATGCTTTTTTGCCGTTACAGCCGGTTCGTCATTGAAATATAAGACTTTCTGCAAGCCAGTCGACTACGGTATCCAGCCTTTTTCAAGATTTGTCTTTCAATATCCGCACAATTGATTTTGTTAAAACTTCTCTTGGATGTCTATTTTTATTTGAGTTGCAGTTAAAAGAGGATTTTTTTTCACCAAGGATATCATACTTGGTTTTTCTCCGACTGTGAGTTTAGATGGACGACATGTGAACGAGGTTTGGATGTGTAAGCTCCTGTAGATTTAAAGAGATTGTTAACACGCTGGATAGATGAATACTGCCGTTCAACGGTTCTGGCAATATCCCGACGACTTTTTCCATTTTCATATATTCACAATGAATATTTTCACATCTCCTTATTTCCTTCATTTCATTTTTCCTGTCCTTGAATTGTTTCGTATCTCACAAAAACGTTAAAATTATTGCGTCACAACTTTCTTAAGCTATTTTACTTCATCACTGAATGCAAAATATCTGTTAACTTATAATACCTGTTGATAAAAATTTTCAAGAATCAAGAATATTCAAATAGTGAAAGCACACTTTTTCTGCCTACGATTATTTAGTACTTTGCTACAAAACTCTCATTAACTTAGTTTTAATTCAAAAAGAACGAATTCTTTTGTATGCTCAATATTTAAATAATAGTAAACAAATTCGTGAAATATAATGAGAAAAAAATTATATTTCTACTAAATTTTACTTTTTTGTATCATTTGTTATGGTTGAACGCAAATCTTTCTAGCAAGTGTGTATGTATATATATACAAAGGATTGAAGAACCGAACATAATGTACCGTTACACATTACGTAAAAATATTTAATATTAAAATTATAACTGAATACATAATCAACCGGGGTCTGAGAAAACGAAGTAAATAATGTATAACATTAGAGAGTACTTACAATATTTATTAAAATGGGAAATCTAACGACAGATAACCTGGTGACTTAAATTAAAATGAACACTAAGAAAGACACGGACACTGTGAAATAATATTTTTATTTCTTACGAAAGAAAAAGGTATCACTTACTTTATTTTTCATTTCTGAATCCCGATATGAGCTTGGCCTAAAGCTCGATTATATATATTCTAGCTTAATTACAGCAACTTTCAATAAGGAGATTTTTTTGTATGATGCAAAACTGATTTCATGAGAAAAGAAATAAAAAACTGATACATCCCATTAAACTTCTTTCGATTGAATACTCATAAATCTAATCCAAAAGATAATTTAAAACTTTCTTTATGCTTTTTCAAGTATCGTTACACTATTTTACTTGAAAAAAGCATAACAGATGTACGCTATTTACGACTTCGCTAAATGAAAATGAAATACAAGGTGGGGGGGGGGGGACTAAAGAAGCCAATAAGTTACGTTGTTACTTCTTAAAAAGTAAATCGTGTCTTTTTTCCCCTTCCCTACAGCTAATGTAAAGTATACTGTAATAATAAGAGTAATGAAATTTTATATCTTCCTAGTATTTTATCCGATTCTCCGTCTGACTTTTATTTGTTAGTAATTTAGGTTTAAAAAGAAAATCCACTAAGGAAAAGTATCTCTCGTCGCGAGGAATACAGCAAATAAAAAAAATGTTTTTTGATTTGGTTATTGGATCAAAGATATCTAATTATCGTGTTAAAAATTTATTTTTAAGGACGTCACATAGCCAATTTGAAAATCGCTTAAAAATTCGATTTTAAAAAAATGTGAAGCGAATTTTCAGGAATTCTTCAATAATGGCGTCAGCCAGATTTTGGCTCCCCCCCCCAGAAGCCTTGGGCCTCCCCGCAGTGCGGGGGTGTACGTTACGCCCCTGAACATTAAATAGATTGAATCAAGAAATAAATCCTTTCTCAAGAATTTTTCTGAGAAAAAGTAACGAATGCATAACCTACAACATATTTGTCAAAATCCGAATAAGATCTAAGAGGACAAGAGAATATTTTGAAAGAGATCAAAATTGACGTACTTTCCGCATGTCAAATTCTTTTCATGATAATCACTGAGACGAAGGATTCTTTCTTCACTTGTTATCACTCTCTGAAGCTTTGTACGAATATATTTCCTTACTCTTACCGAGCTTTTTCCTTTGAACTAGCCTTCAATTATTCGTTTCCGGTGAATGTGGTGATTTTTGATGAATTGATGACTCTTGGTGAATATGTATTTTTGAAAAGTATAAATATTTTAACACGCAAAAGCTTAGAATTCTAATTTTATGCTTTTTTTTTTTTGTAAATGTCATTAAAAAATAAACCTTGAATCTAATTGTCCTGCTTAAGGTTTGTCAAACAAAATTGCAGGATACATTTCTGTAAAATTAAATTCAAATTTTTATTAATTTTATTAATTTTTTTAAATGATTCGTTTTATTGAATAATCCATTTAAAGAAATCTAGCATTTAATAAAAGTTTTGTGTCCTTAACTGCCACAGTTTATAGTATTCACAAATGAATAAGTAATGACTTCTTTATTTTCTGTTTCAAGATAATAAATTGTATGATAAGGAACCAAAATGTATTTTCTGTATTTTATGGAGGTAAAAATATTGTGATCGATAAGATTTACACTAAGATTTATACAAGGCATATTTCAATTATTGTTGTTTCGAGTAAGGTATTTTATTCCATTTCCTGAGTGTGTACCTAATTATTTATTATTTATAAATTTTTAGAGAGAAATAAACAAACGGACTCTACTACATGTACGAAGCAAAAAAAAATAATAATAATAAAAGTTTGCTTAATTTGGTGTTACTTCTAAATTTCTCCAGTTTATAAAAGGCAGGAAAAGCAAAATATAGTGTTATACGTTAAGAGATTTGTTACAAAATTAATGTTGCTGAAATTATGAAAAAAATAATTTTGTACAAATATCTCAAATAAAAAATTTTAAAATTAATACATCAATTTTTAATATTTTTTATTCAGCATTTTTTATAATGCGAAAGTGATGTTATATCCATCTCATAGTCGAGTTAAAAATTTAAATTTTGGCGCAGTCTCTCTCTCTCTCTCTCTCTTTCACAGCTTCTTTTTTTCTTTTTTTTTTTTATAATTTTTTCCAGTTTTGTTAAAAATTATTTTAAAAATACATTTTTGCCACGTTTTTTGTTAATAATGTAAGGCTTAGTGCTTGTACTAGCAATTAAGAGGGTACTCTTTCCTAATATTTGAATTTTGCGAAGTTATTTTAAACAGATTGATGTAATGTAGCTTTTTCAAAGAAATGGACATTACCATTATAAAGAATTTACGTCTCTTCTTCCCTGTGACCCAACTAGAGGTATAAGAGGAACTAAATGATCATACGACATGATGAACTTCTATTTTAATTATCACTATATTCAACTCAGACACAAGCAATGCTTAAACAAGATAACTTTAATCAGTAATAGAACGGGAGAGAGACGGAATTGCGTTGGGGAAAATGCATTCAATCATGCAGCTCTACCTTTAATATAACATTATACAGATCTCACGTATTTAATGACGGCACTATTAGTTCAACTTTCTAAACATCGACTTGATTTAAGATCACAGTACCTGAACTCTTGCAGTCTTTTACTTCCTTTACGTTGACTTTAACATTTCCCGCTAGTTAATCTAATCACTTTCTTAATATTCCAACTTCTGGCTTCTTACTTTGTTTACGTGCATGTTTCACTGCCAGTTTACTTCACTTCTAATCTATTCACAATTCACTAACTCTCCAACTCGCGAATAATTTCTCTCTCTCTATGTATATATATATATATATATATATATATATATATATATTAAACTTAATTTGCATATCACGCTTTCTGCTTTTTGGAGAAGATTGGTTGAAAATGCAAGCCCAAAAGAATTCCCCAGAGGTTAGTGGTAGGATGCGTATAGATCTGTCACACCATTATATTGAAAGTAACTGAAATTCATTTAATCTAATTTTCTTAAACCGGTGCCTTTTAAATTTTGATTACAGCGACTCACCTATATGTATCAGCCGATTTCGCGGACCCTCAGCTCCTTGACTATCAACACATGGCTTCGTGATTCAAAAAATTTCTCAATAATCCTAAGAGTGCTTCTGCTATTTATATGGACTTTTTTAACACTTTATTTTCAAATTTAAGAAAAAAGTAAACATCTAATTAAAGATATTAGAAAATATTAATTTCAAATAAATAATGTACTTAACTCAATGCTTCTCAAACTTTAATATTTGCGACCCAATATTCAATCATAACTTTCATCGCTCCCCACCATACAACTTTAACCTCTTAAGTGCCCCCCCCCGTATATAAGGCATCTTGCTCAGCCCAAAGCATTAATTTCCCCTGACGTATATATACGTCTTTCCGAAGTACGATATTTTCTGTGTACTATTAGCCATAAAATTATTCCAAAAATTTTGGAATGTAATAAAAGAACCTTGAGAGTGTTTGGGAAGAATTTACTTATTCCAGAGAACTTGTTTATTTATATTCCCTTTATTCCTTCTCTCATCCAACACATAACACATGAGTAAAAACGGTGCCATTGGAGAGCAAATCACGTAAATTGTATTTTGCAGTTACGTGATTAATTATGAACCGTACAAATTATCAAGATAAGTGTTAGTTTTTGTAAACAATTTTATATATGACAAGCCCATGGGTCACTGGTAATTATTAAACTTGTTCTTAACTTAGTATTATTAATTTAGTTATAAAATACATTGTGTAGTACTAATACATTTATAAGTGTATTATATCAGGGTGAACGTGTGTTTATTTTTTATGATGCCAGAATGCATTTTGTTTATTTGCATTCAGCAAATTAATAATTTTTTTTTTTAAAATTGTTATTAACTTTTTAATATGATTGCTCTTTCTCGTAGAGTTATCATACCCCCGTAGGGGGATGCGCCCCACAATTTGAGAAACTTTGACTTAAATGCATCAATAAAAAATTAAATCAAAAGGAGGGTGCAGCATTTCTTTTACAAGTTTTGTCGTACAAGGTGAAATATTTGAAATCTACATTCTCATTTCCGGTTCTACTCTATCAGAGGGATGCAATCCTTATGGTATTGGCATGCTATGAATTCAATTCATCTATGCAAATGTGTTTCTACAATTTTTAAAGCATAGTACGTTGTATTAATAGCTATATAGTTACAAATCATTAAAATGCTGAATTCCTATTTTTGATTGAATTTCATGTTTTAGTAGAGTTTTTTTCATTTCGTGTATTTAGTTATCTAGTTTAGAGGATGGCACATTTTTCAATATCTCATCTAGACTTTTCATAATCTTAAACATTATCCTTTTCATAATCCTTTTAACATTAAATGAGACATTTTCGCTTACCACAGCTTAAAAACCGCTGGTTTAAACCATTTTATTTATAATATCAATCATTGTATAAGGCTAAAAGTTTAGATCATACAAGCATTTACAGAAAAAACAGAGGGACTTTAACATTCCATTTTGTGAAAGATACAGAATTAAACAATGTTAATATTTGCATAATGAAATTTGAAATATTTAAATTTCAGCAGCATGAAAAGGATACGAGACTGAAGCATGCATGAAACCAATGTGGGAATTAAAAACTTTATAGATTTATTATTAATTTTCTGTAAGTAATTTCTGTATTTTTCAACATTTATCTTATTTACATTGAGATTAAATAGTAAATCTAATATAAACAAGGAAAAGTATATAAAAAATTTCATTCTAAACTTTCCATTTGCTAAAACAAAAAATAATCATTAACAAACTGAGAATTGAAAAATTATGTTTTTTATTTAGCAAAACTTATTTACGAGCTTAAATTACTTGCAAAAAGGGACGATTAGAAAATACTCTTTAGGAATATTTTTTTTCAGATTTCTTTTAAAGTTAATCTAATAATTAGAAGTAACAAAGATATGAAAAACACCATCATAAAATATACTAATTAACTAATTAAAGCTAAAAAAATTGAACTAAAATTTTTTTGGAAAACAATGTGAAAAATCCAGGATTATAAATCCAAAGGATTAGAAGAAAAAAATCTGTGTATTAAAATAAATATGCATTTTCATTAAAAAAGTCAAATGGAAGAGTGTTTTCCCCAGCAATTGCAAATAAAAAGCTTTAAGGAATGGTGTTTTTATTAAAAAATATTTCCAAATACTTTTCTTTTTTATAGACATAAATACCACAATAAATACATCTCAAGACTAATAAATAGGTAAAAAATTAAACAAAAAAATATAATTTTTAGCAATAAAAAAACCCTTTCTCATGATTTCCTTAAAAAGTAATCAGGATTCAGAGTCTAAGTAAAGTCAATTTTTTTTCTATAATTCAATTTAAGTTATTAAATAATTCCTTTTAAGAAGTTAAGTAAGTTAGAAATTTTTTTCATTTTAAAAATGAGTACTGCATTAAAATTTGATTTTCTTCAAAGCTAAGTTGACAAGCTCTGTTTTTTAGAATTTAATGTGGACGAAAATTGTGAAATAATTTTTTATTCAAATGGCATGTATTCATTTTGAAACTAAATGGGCAAATTTAATATTGTATTTTATTAGAGATAAAGTTAATATATCTTAGTATAGTCTTTGAATCATAGAAAAATATGGATATACTGCTGCATGTTTAACAGTACTTATGTGTTATACCGTGATTATCATCAAATCAAAAAATACCGTCAAATACCGGTGTTTCATTTAATGGTGAAAAATAATAACCATACTAATAATAACGATGGCAGAATTTGGCAATGTTTTTTTTTGATTGAGGAAATCAGACGACGCTATATTGCAGTGCTTCTCAAACTTTTAATATTCGTGACACAATATTCAATCATAATTTTCATCGCACATCTCCATACAATGACAAGTTATTCAATTCAGAAATACTATTCTTTGACACTAAAGCCACAATACGACTTAAACCTCTTAAGTCAGCGTTTCTCAAACTGTGGGGCCTGCCTCCCTAGGAAGGGGGGGGGGTGATAACTCAACGAAGGTGGTGAGAGCATATTAAAAAGTCGAAAACAAAAGATTGTTTTTAAAAAATTATAAGTTAACAAAACAAAGTAAACAAATAAAATGCATTCTGATGTAACAAAAATAAAAATACACATTTACACTGATATAAATACACTTATAAATGTATCAGTACTCTGCACAATGTATTTTATAATCAATATAATAATACTAAGATAAGAAAAAGTTTGTGACCACCAGTGATTACCAGTGACATCTATTTATCAGTGACTATTATTTAGTTCTCGAGCTTTGAGAAGTTAAAATTTTTTAATAGACTGACCTACTACAGACGCTTTCTCAACTTCTTAACGGAACTATACCAAAAAGCAAAATTTCCTCTCAACATATTAACCTATTTAAATGAAGTTGTGCCTGTTTCGGCTCATACGAAATTATTTAAATAATTTTGTTGCTTCTTATAAAAAGTATAACCTTACATTTTTAAATTACAATGCTGATAAAATTGTAAAGTGTACTAATTGGAAATAGGAGACACAATTTTTGAATGGAGAGTTTTTTTTTTAAATTTTCATTCTTCTTATTATTAAAACACTATTTCATAGCTAAAATTAATACTATTTCGTGTTGTATTTAGTAAAAAAATTAAATATAACTTCAACGATTTAAATGAATCAAACTTTAATCAATTTTTCTTAAATGCACAATTTGATAATAGTGCAGCATTTAAGACTGTTTAATTTGAATAAAAATCACTTTACAACAACATTGGAATCAATGGCAAGATAATCTGTAATTTTGAATCTATTATATTAAAAATGTAATCAGTACAACAACTGAACTAATAAATATCTTCTGATTTTTATACCAAACAATGTGAAAACTTTGGTGTCTAACGCATAATTTGATCAAAATCCCTATTCATTTATACCCTGCTTTATAAATTTAGACTCGAAGCCATAACTCAATTTGTATATATCGTCAAAAGAACAATAGTTGATTGAGTTGGAATATTTGGCAAAATCTTTCTAAAGCTTAGTTTTCAAATATTTTTAATAATTGTAAGCACATGCAGCTTATTCTTTTACAGTTTAATTAATTGTTTTTATAATACTCATATTATTTATTTTTAGACCAGTGTCTAATACATGCTTTTTATTATACACACGCACACAAATACACGCACGTACATATTTTATTATATCAATAAACTTTATTTAATTTATAATTTGTCTAATTAGTCCCAATTTAAATGCTTTGTCAAATCACTTTTAGGTACACTATAATAAATGCAAATTAAGCATACAGAGTGTCTACAAGCTAGTTGGGAAATTTCGTTACTGAAGTACTTCCAAAATATCAAATGAAATTAACCTGTTTAGATTCAGACTAGTAGTAATAGATCCCAAATCCATTCAGGCATTAGGTGTCATAACTGACGCCATCTTTTAGAGAGTGGTAATCATTCTTTATGATAAGGGAGACTTACAATGGTGATGAAAAAGCGAAATACTTTCTTTGGTTTCATGAAGATCATTCTGTTGTTCAATAATGACACAATTTTGTTAGGAAAGAAAGCTCCAAAAAGAGATACTATTGTTTCACGGTTTTTACCTGGATATACTGCAGCTTTTTCTTATACTTATCATTAAATAAAAATTCCAAAAGTTACATTTTTCAATCGGAGACACACCTATCCACTACAACAATTACCTTACGTCAGAGTTTCTCAAGCTGTGGGGTGTGCTACCCTGGGTGGGGGCATGATAACCCTACAAGGGGGTGCAAGCGTATTGAAAAGTCAAACGCAAAAGATTATTTAAGAAAATTATTAATAAACTGAAAGTAAACAAATAAAATACAACACTCTGACATAATAATAAAACAAAATCCATTTGCACTGTTATAATATACTTATAAATATATCAGCACTGCGCAATGTATTTTATAATTAATTGAATAATACTAAATTAAGAAAAATTTGATAATTACCAGTGACTCTATGGACTTGTCATATATAAAATTATATAAATAATTATATAAATATAAAATTATATAAATATTAATTATATGAATATAAAATTATATAAATATTAATTATATAAATATTAATTATATAAATATAAAATTACTAGCTGTTACCCGCCCGCTTCGCTGGGTATTTCATGATGTTTTATAAATTTCTACTGCTTATATATATGTATAAATTATTGATATATAAGTCCTAGCATTAAGAATTCGATTGAATTGAAAAATATACTTATACCTGTAACTGTCGCCTGTTGATAAAAAAAAAGGGCAGAACTCATCTAATTTGTATTTTCTAAAAATCTCTAAAATTGAAGCATAGAATGATGTTTACTCTTTCGTAACTCAAAAACCAAGTGGATTCCCGCAAAAACAATTTTCGGTGGATCTCTACTCCGTAAATTGAACATGCAAGCCAAATTTCAAGTCTAAATCTAACAGAAAAAAGCAAAGTTTTACTATAAATATCCCCGTAATCCCGTTGAGAGCCGTTTTCCAAAATTACCGCTCTTAGCGGATTTCAATTCAACAAAAGAAAAATGCAAACCAAATTTCATTATTATAGTCCTTGTAGCTCGAAAAAAGTAATTTTTTTTGTCAATACGTCCCAGTAACCCCCTACAACCCCCAGAACTCTTGATTTGCTTAAAATTTATTCTTAGTGGATCCCTATTCAACAAAAGAAACATGCTTAACAAATTTCAAGTATATGGGTCTAACAATTAAAAACAGGAATTTTTTTCTGTAACTCCTCTTGACCCCTCGCAAACATCTTTGGGGGTCAATTTTCATTTTACTCTTTGTTAGAGGAACTCTATTTCATGAAAGGAACATGTCTACCAATTTTCAAGCAGGAGATCAAGTAGTTTAAAAATGGAAATATTTATCGATTACGCCTCTTAATCTCCCGAAATTAAACTTAGTAGTTGATATTCGCGAAACCCATTTTGTAGCGGTTCTCTACTTTACGAAAGGAATCTGCTTATCAAATTTCAAGACTGTACGTCGAACAGTTTAAAAATGGGGATAATTGTCTATAACGCCACTTGAGCCCCCGCAACGCCACTTCTGGGTCTGTTTTCAAAAAACCCATTTTGTAGGGGAATTGCACTCTATGAAAGGAATCTGCTTAGCAAAATTTGAAGACTGTGCGTCCAATTAATTAAAAATGCAAAAAAATTATCAATAACGCCCCTTGAACCCCCGCAACACCACCTAGGGGTCGATTTTCACAAAACACATTTTGCAGTGTATTTCTATCCTATGAGAGGAATCTGCTAACCAAATTTCAAGACTGTGAGTCTAATAGTTTAAAAAAAGAAATAATTATTTATATCTGCCCTTAACCCCCGCAACACCCCTTGGGGGTCAATTTTCTCCAAACCCGTTTTGTAGCGGATATTTACTCCATGAAAGAAACATTCCTACCAATTTTCAAGCAGGTAGGTCAAATAGTTTAAAAACGAAAATATTTATCTCTTACGCCACTTATTCCCCTGCAACGCCACTTAGAGGTCTGTTTTCACAAAACCTTCTTATAGCTGATCTCTACTCTATGAAAGAAATCTCTTTATCAAATATAAAGACTGTGCGTCTAATAGTTTAAAAATGGAAATAATTATCTATAACGCCCCTTAAGTCCCCTCAACGCCACTTGGGGGCAATTTTCACGAAACCCATTTTTAGCGTATCTCTACCCTATGAGAGGAATCTGCTTACTAAGTTTCAAGACTGTACGTCTAATAACTTAAAAATAGGAATTTATAACGCCCCTTAAACCCCCGCCCCCGCAACACCCCTTGGGGGTCAATTTTCCCAAAACCCATTTTGTAGCGGATATTTACTCCAGGAAAGAAACTTACCTACCAATTTTCAAGCAGGTAGGTGAAGTAGTTTAAAAACGGATATATTTATCTATTACGCCCCTTAATCCCCCGCAACGCCACTTAGAAGTCTGTTTTCACAAAACCCGTTTTGTAACTGATCATTATTCTATGAAAGGAATCTATTTATCAAATTTAAAGACAGTGCGTCAAATAGTTTAAAAATGGAAATAATTATCTATAACGCCCCCTAAGCCCCTGCAACGCCACTTGGAGGTCGATTTTCAGCAACTCATTTTGTAGCGGATCTCTACTCTCTGAAAGGAATCCGCTTACCCAATTTCAAGATTGTACATCAAGTAGTTTAAACATGGAAACAATTATTATTAAAGCCCTTAACCCCCCGTAACGCCCTTGCGTTTCGAATTTCGGAAAATCCTTTCTTAGCTGATGTCTACTCTATAAAAGGAACATGTCTACCAAATTTCAAGTCTGTAGGTTGAATAGTTCCAGAGATTTCGTGATTAGTCAGTCAGTCAGTCTCAGTCAGTCAGTGAGTGAGTCGCTTTTCTCCTTTATATATAT
>BMAO01004068.1:0-16401 GCA_019973975.1 Trichonephila clavata
TTTTTTTAAGGGGACGCGGTACGATTTAAACAAAAATCTTTGATTTTGTGGTTTCACAATTTTTTTCCTTGTAACCTATGTATATGCAATACGTAAGACAGAATATTTGCTCAAAATATCACAAAAAGCAATCCATTTAATTTTTAAAAAAAAATTTAAAACTTTTTGAGGTAATTTTAAAACGCTACTCCTCGTACAATAATTGACGTACACACAGGAAATTTGATTTACATATTTGTCAAACCATGTAGAACAAAAGTTGGTATGGGTTTGGGGATAACATGATTCAAATTCCTAAAAATTTTTTTTTTATGAATTATTATGAAAAAATCTTTAAAAAACATGTAAATTCTAAGTTCAAATATTTTTAAAAACATATGTATTGCTTTGATTCAAAAATGCATACCAACTTTTGTTATATATATTAATAGCAATCTGTAAAAAAAAATTCAAAACATTTCATGCAATAGAAAAAAAGCCTTAGCATTTTAAATGAAAGAAAACAAACGATTTTTTTTTTGTTCTGAGATAAATCAATTTAAAGTTTTTATTTACTGTAAAAATATATATATAAGTGCAATAAAATTACTAAAAAATTACTGTATATACTACATGCACATGATAAAAGTTTTATAAAGTTATTATATGAAAATTATAATTTTTTATGTTTAAAATTTAAAATTTTCAGTACCTTACATTTTTAAAAAATTGCGATAAATAACATACGAACCCATTTTACGATGATTTTAAAATAATTCTTGTTTATATCTTCATATTTTTTTTTACCATTTATGTTTAAAATAACCCAGGATTATATGTAATCCCTTCTTTTTTCTTTGAATATTTTTCTTTTCGCATATTGGCTAGTTTTACTTTTCGACGAGCTATGCGAAAAGCAAGATTATTTTGGCGATTTCTTTCTTTTTTACGTCTGTAATCACGTGTGGCAGCAATTTTTACTGCTTCTTCACCAAGATCCAAATTAGCTGCCTTTTGTATTTCTTTTAAGGCTTTCAAAGTACCAAAGTTATATTCTGATACTGCCTCAGAAACAGCTATATTTACACGTCGTGATTTCGCTGAAGTTTCTTTAGAGCACTTACTCCAAATCACGCTATGCAGACTCTCGTTGCTGTTCTGAGTCAGACATCTGGCACATCCTTTCAAAAGACTATCAGAAGCTAACCTTTGATATATTAGAACAATTTTTGTCAAGTAATCTGGATTTATTGGGGTTCCAATATTAAATTTATGTGGTGCAGGTTTTTCACCTTTAGCTAAGGCTCTTCGATAAAAACACCACGAATCTTTGCCAGGAGGACATTTCATGTGCATTGGATTTTTATATCTGCCGAGATACTGTGATAAAGCGTGGCATATATAGATTTTTTCATGCCCTGAATATCTCCTTTATTTTCCAGAATAGCTTTCTGATAATACTGCGTTAGTTTTTTTATCGTTGTTTCTTTTAGGCTGCCATAAGATTTTCCTCCTAAAGTGATACCTTTAGCTCTGCAATCTTTCACAAGATTGCGTAAGCTGGTGCCTAACCTTTTACTAACGTGATTTATACACTCTTCTTTCAAAATTTCAACATCTGGTCCATATATTTTTAGGCTATTTAAGAATTTATGAGTTTAAGCATCACCATCAGATAACAATGTTGTGTAACGGAAACCACATGCTTCTGATCGAGACCAAATTTTAGCTGCAGCTTTCATTTCCATTGCTCCTGATGTCCCAACGTGGTTAATCCGGCAGGAATTTTTGTGGCCAGAATACCAAACATCGTATTCAGCTGTAGTTTCGCCTAATTCATTTTTCGCACTTATACATGTTGGACAGTACTTGCTCATAATTTCATAGTCAATAACATATCCTGTTAAAGTGTCGACTACACAGCCAACACCGATTTGGGATGTGTGTCCTCGGGTCAACCATGTCCCATCAAAAGGAACAGCAATATGAGTAACTGTATTTGACCCATTTTGATTCAATTTTCTGTATGCATTTTGAACGCTGTTATGTACATAGTTCAACACAGTTTGGGAAGCAAGAGAGTACACTGAGTTAATGTAGCATTTAATTTCATTAAAAGTTTTACTCGACATCAAAGGCATATTGAGAAACATGCAAAATTTTTCAACCTATGCATGACCCCCACTGATTGCAAGAAATGCTTGAACAGCACAAACATTCACATCGAAAGGTGTAGATGTATTTGATTTTTTTTCAAGTCTTGGAGATGTAAAGCATTCCATTTTTTGCTCAGAACATGTTTTGCATACCAGTTTCAATTGATGCGAAAACCCATATTTATGTCCAAATTCAAGTTTTAAAGTTGTGACTGGTTGCAGATACCACAAAGAGTATACTTGAAAATATCACACAAGGCATTTTTGTCAACAGTTATATAACTTGGTCCATCATAGGTATCAGCAATATTTTCTTGTTCTAGTACACTTTTCTCTTGCATAGAAATTCTTTCATTTTTTAAAATTCTATCACCACTTGAGCGTTGAGCAACATTTGAATTGTGCTCTGAAATGTCCATATTGCTTTCAGTTTTTGTTTCAGTGCACCATCGCTTTTGAATACTCAATTTACTTGATTTGTTTTTCCTCTTCGTGCGAGGCATGTTTAACTATTAAAATTCTGTATTAGAATACGTCTAAATATATAAAAAAAACTGTTAAACTGATAACGATAAAATAATTAGTCTTGAAAAAGACTTTTTTTGGTAAACCGAAACTAAATATTTCAAAAATATGAAATAAAAATTAGCAGAATAAAGAACACAGTATAGCTCAGCAAATGTAAACAAACAATTTGAATGGATTACAATCTCTTCACTTTATTTCAAAACTGCTTAACTTAACTGATAGAATTAATTAAATTGGCTAGAAAATGAAAAGTGCGTCTGCTAGAGCAAAATGATGTCAAAATGTAAATTCTGACGATCATATTAGTTATCATAACTTTGGATTTTTTTTAATTTAGAGCTCTGAAATTTTGTGAGATAATAGAGAAATGTATAAGGAATAATTTAGGCTAAAAATTTTTTTTTGATTTTTTGACCGATTTTCGTCAATTGAATCGTACCGTGTCCCCTTAAGCTCAGTGTTTTGGCAATAGATGGCATTCTATGTCCATAAGATTTGAGATACATGGAGATCTGACCTTCTACTCGAAATGAGAGAAATATTACGCACTTACACGTGGTTTTTGTTTTTATAAACATAAGGGGAAAGGAATGTTTCCGAATTGAGTGCTTTACAACTGTTCTTGAAATGAACATGTGGTTTTTGTTTCTAGTGGAGATGAGAGATTTATTTTCGCTAAAGCATTTGAGTTGAATTTTCAGTCTAGTTTTTTATGGATAATTAGATATGGTAGATAAAATTTGTTTTTTTTCTTACTTTTTTTACAAGGTTGACTTTTACAAATGCTTACATTAAAATGTTTAAAAACTTGTACTTAAACAGAAAGGGGCTGAAGTAAATAAAGTATATTAATACGAAATATATGAAGCACACAATGTTCGTATAATATACAGAACAATATTGAACAACGCGCTTATATTTCGGTATTTTTATGGATTTAGGCTTAACTACACAAAACCCTCCGGCCTGTGAGTGACACTCGCGATAGAAACCTCCGGCCCTGGTGGTACGCACGCGTTTGCGTCCTTCGTCGCGAAAAGGTTAAGAACGTGTCGCCATGCGATTTACTTTAGAGATTATTTAACAGTGAGACGGAATTGTTTAAGACGTCCCTACTTATTATTCGAGTATATTTCATTATATGTTATTTGTGTTCATAAAGAGAAGAAATAGATAATCTAACAAGTAAAGAGAGCTAAACTAGTTTCCTAGACAAAATTTCCATTTTTTGAAATTTTTTTCCAAACGTTTGTAAAATTGTAAAAGTTCATTTATTTTTTTATTCTAGGTACTCCACAAGGAATTTTGACTATTGGAAGAACAGAGGAGTTATTTATGCGAAACCCATTCCCTTTTTTGGGACTACATTAGAACTTCTATGGAAGGTTCGAGTTTTAGAAATATTTTACCCTGGATGTAAATTGTTAAGATGAATTAAAGAAAATTATAATTCTAAATAGATAATAATTTTACTTGCGTTTAATTTAAATAGAGCTTCTATTTATGAGCCATTTAGAATTGATTTAAAATAAATGCACAGCATATATATACACTCATGTCCATCAATTAAGGATAATGAAGTTCAGGCAAAGAAAGAGACAGAAGCAAAATAAATTTGACTTATTTGTAAAGTCTATTTATTAAACAAAAGGTAAAGAGCAAAAAAGATGCTATATGTTTGACATAATTAATAAAAATTGCGATTTTTACTCCCTGGAGCAAATTTTAAAAAAGAACCTATTTACAAAAAACAGTATAACATGGTTAGTATGATGGTTAATACGGAGTATGTCTCCCGGACGATGCAATACAGGCCTTACAACGCCTACGCATGCTGAGTATCAAATTATCAATCTGATCTTGGGGAATATTACACCACTCATCAAGCAATGCCCTCCGATGTTCCGGTAGACAGGTGGGAGGGGGTTGACGGGCTGCAATTCGTCAGCCAAGCATATCCCACACATGCTCTATTGGATTCAGGTCCGGTGAGTATGCTGGCCAAACCATACGGGTGATATCCTCCGATTGAAGGCATTCGTCTACAATGTTTGCACGGTGAGGACGGGCGTTGTCATCCTAAACAGAAAATCAGCACCATGGCGCCCCGAAACAAACGTACATGTTGTTCCAGAATGACATCCCGATAGATGTGGCCTGTCATCGTTACACTCTGAACATGCAGGTCAGTTCTGGAACCAAGAATAATTCCTCCCCAAACGAGCCATCCTGCACCACCGTAACGGTGTAGTTCAATGGTGTTCTCCTGGTGGTAACGGGTACCTGGCGCTCTCCATATGAAAGTCCGACGAGAATCAGACTGCAAACTAAACACCTGGACTCGTCGGAAAACATCACACAAGACCACTGTTGCGGTGTCCACAATGCATGCTCTCTACTCCAGGTTAATCACAGGCGACAATGAGTTGCGGTAAGGGGAACACTGTGGTGGCGTTGTCCTACCTCGGACCCCGCTCACTCCGCCCGGGGCGTCTCTAAGTGTGGGAGGAAACATATCATCACCAATAAACGCCATAATAACAAATATATTTATTCAAGACTGACAAACACTAAATCAATCACAAGTTTAACTATAAGAAGAAACCTAGGAGTGATTCCCTAAAACGTCGATTAATCCTAATACTCAATTCTAAGTAAACCCGACTACCAGAAATAGACAAGGAGAACGATCACTAACTAACCTCAGGTCGGTACTGAATCTACTCTCTTCAATCGTCAATCTAACAATTTATTCTTATAATGTATACTTATGAAACACGCGCTAAGTTCATGAAGTAATTCTTCGTTATTACTTACGTGACAGCTTGGCAGCTCCTTCTCTCTCTTACAATTACAAAACTTATATATATAGACTTTATATAGTCGAACTAATTAACATATAGCTATCTCGTGTTTTTTCCTGAAAAGGCTGTGAAATAGTATAAATGCTAGCCCCGAAGTTTCCCAAGAGGATTAGTTCAGAAATCTCGCAAATAGCCCCGTCACAACACATCTGACAGGCCTACGAGCATATAGACCAATGTGCCCTAAGCGTCTGTACACGGTCTGCCTAGGAACTGTCGTACCAGTAGCTGAAGAGAGCTGACGAGATAGGTCTGATGCTGTGATCCGTATGTTTCTTTTGGCAGTAACTGCCAAATACCGGTCCTCATTCGGCGTTGTAACTCGGGGGCGACCTGTGCTGTAACATCCACTCACATTACCGTAATCTTGGAATCGTTGCCAAAGTGTGGAGATGACACTCTGGGCGATACCAAGTTCCTCGGATACTTCGAGATGGGTACGTCCACATTCCAGTCGTCCGATAATTCTACCACGTAAAAATCATCCAAATGCTTCCTTTGTGCCATAACTATGCGGTTATTGCACTGAAAGGCTTTTAAAGCGCTTGTGAACAATTTTAATTCTTTGCCACCATTCCTTATATACCCCTCTCTTACACTCTCGTCATTGTGACGTACTATCCGCGCCATATGGTGGTTTCCTGTAATTTGCATATTCTTCTTCAAGATGTGTGTGATAATTCTACAGGTGAAATTTTTATTTTAGAGTTCAATTTCTGTGTGATTCTGAATTATCCTTAATTTATGGACATGAGTGTATATATATATATATATATATATATATATATATATATATATATATAATATATATATACATGCTGTACGGGAAAGGTAGATCCATAAAGTATACTTAACCCTAATTTTCTGATCCTAATTCAGCAGCAGCTTTAGAAATTATTATAAGTCTCCATTTTATTCCATTGACTCTTTTGGTTTCTTCCATTTTAAAGTTCTAACTCTGTTTAATGCTATACATACGTTTATTTAAATCTTGTACAATATATATGTCCACCATTTTTTATAGTTATGTGTCTTAAAATCTGGTTTCTATCTTTTGGCTTTGTTATTTGATAGTTTAGTGTTGTTATTTTTTTCAATTTGTTTACTATGTATTTTCAAGCATTAATTTTGTCTGAGTTGAGCCAATTAATGTATGAATTTTTATATACTGTACGATTGTATATTGTTTTTCAGCAAAATGCTTATAACTATCGGTGTAATAGATGTTGTTACAACCATATGGTTATTTTTTCAATACTTTCTCTAGAATTAGTTGAGTTTTATTTTGTCTTGTGGTTATGTATTTTTAGTAGTTTTGCATATGGTTTTGATATTTTGTTAATTTTCTGCTTTTTGTAATTTTTGTATTATACCAGATATTATGTTTTTAAATTTTTTGCTTTATTCTAGACTTCAATTGTTTGTTTTCTTTTCTTTTTTTTTATTCTTTCTTATTTTTTGTCATTTTTGTTTAAAAAAATCTTTTTTACAATTCTTTTTTTATTTTTATTTAATTTTGTTATATACTTATGTCTTTTGAAAAAAAATTTTCATTATGTATTTATACATTTATTTCTGAGAACTTTTGGTACTTCAACTACTTTCTGTTCCAGTAAAATTCTCACATTACTTTTTATCAAATTATTTTGAACGTAGTTAAAAATATTTTTTTAACAACTGGCAAATAGATAAGGTTTATTGCAGATCTTTGCTTGGTGATACAATATTATGGTATATGTATTATCGATAGAAAGTTACCATATTTTGAGTGTTAGAGAGTATTTGGATATCAGTTTCGTGCATTGGATAGATTTCCTGTGCTTAAGAAGCTCTTTCATATTTTTAGTAGTTTTGATTTGATATACTGTTTCAGTTCTATACATTGAAATATTTTTGTTCCATTTGATTTGTGAATTTTGATATCAGTTATAAGCTTTGAGATATTTTGTTTTGAGATATATTTTTTTAGAAAAATGTAATATAATGAATCACACAGGTTTGGTGGATCAAATTACACAGTAGGTAATACTATTAGTTTTAAGGCGAACTCCTACAAGACTAGAACTTTCTGGAATACAGATATTATAGGGCATAAATATTTTTCAAAATATAATTATGAGAGCAATATCTCTCAGAATAAACATAATCATAATTATATTCCTTTTACTTTAAGCCTACATGAACAAATAAACTTGCACAATAATAATTATTATTATGATACTATACAAGATCAACACATAAATTATTTTCGTTATAATAAATGCAATAATAGTAGATGTAAAACATGTCCAATGTTAAACATAGAACAATCTGATAGTACATCTAAATTTTTCTTATGGAAGACCTTCAATTGAATTTATATGTTAAATTGTAAAATTTGTAATCTATATATATAATGGAGAAAAGCGACTCACTGACTGACTGACTGACTGACTGACTAATCACGAAATCTCTGAAACTATTCAACCTACAGACTTGAAATTTGGTAGACATGTTCCTTTGATAGAGTAGACATCATCTAAGAAAGGTTTTTCCGAAATTCGAAACGCAAGGGGCGCTACGGGGGGTTAAGGGCTTTAATAATAATTGTTTCCATGTTTAAACTACTTGATGTACAATCTTGAAATTGGGTAAGCGGATTCCTTTCAGAGAGTAGAGATCCGCTACAAAATGAGTTTGCTGAAAATCGACCCCCAAGTGGCGTTGCAGATAATTATTTCCATTTTTAAACTATTCGACGCACTGTCTTTAAATTTGATATATAGATTCCTTTCGTAAAATGATGATCAGTTACGAGACGGGTTTTGTGAAAACAGACTTCTAAGTGGCGTTGCGGGGGATTAAGGGGCGTAATAGATAAATATATCCGTTTTTAAACTACTTCACCTACCTGCTTGAAAATTGGTAGGTAAGTTCCTTTCCTGGAGTAAATATCCGCTACAAAATGGGTTTTGGGAAAATTGACCCCCAAGGGGTGTTGCGGGGGCGGGGGGTTTAAGGGGCGTTATAAATTCCTATTTTTAAGTTATTAGACGTACAGTCTTGAAACTTAGTAAGCAGATTCCTCTCATAGGGTAGAGATACGCTAAAAATGTGTTTCGTGAAAATTGCCCCCAAGTGGCGTTGAGGGGACTTAAGGGGCGTTATAGATAATTATTTCCATTTTTAAACTAATAGACGCACAGTCTTTATATTTGATAAAGAGATTTCTTTCATAGAGTAGAGATCAGCTATAAGAAGGTTTTGTGAAAACAGACCTCTAAGTGGCGTTGCTGGGGAATAAGTGGCGTAAGAGATAAATATTTTCGTTTTTAAACTATTTGACCTACCTGCTTGAAAATTGGTAGGAATGTTTCTTTCATGGAGTAAATACCCGCTACAAAACGGGTTTGGAGAAAATTGACCCCCAAGGGGTGTTGCGGGGGGTTAAGGGCAGATATAAATAATTATTTCTTTTTTTAAACTATTAGACTCACAGTCTTGAAATTTGGTTAGCAGATTCCTCTCATAGGATAGAAACACACTGCAAAATGTGTTTTGTGAAAATCGACCCCAGGTGGTGTTGCGGGGGTTCAAGGGGCGTTATTGATATTTTTTTTGCATTTTTAATTAATTGGACGCACAGTCTTCAAATTTTGCTAAGCAGATTCCTTTCATAGAGTGCAATTCTCCTACAAAATGGGTTTTGTGAAAACAGACCCAGAAGTGGCATTGCGGGGGCTCAAGTGGCGTTATAGACAATTATCCCCATTTTTAAACTGTTAGACGTACAGTCTTGAAATTTGATAGCAGATTCCTTTCGTAAAGTAGAGAACCGCTACAAAATGGGTTTCGCGAATATCAACTACCAAGTTTAATTTCGGGAGATTACGAGGCGTAATCGATAAATATTTCCATTTTTAAACTACTTGATCATCCTGCTTGAAAATTGGTAGGCATGTTCCTTTCATGGAATATAATTCCTCTAACAAAGAGTAAAACGAAAATTGACCCCTAAGGATGGTTGCGAAGGGTCAAGAGGAGTTACAGAAAAATATTCCTGTTTTTAATTGTTAGACCCATATACTTGAAATTTTTTAAGCATGTTTCTTTTGTTGAATAGGGATGCACTAAGAATGTATTTTAAGTAAATCAAGTTCTGCGGAGGGGTGCAGGGGTTACTGGGACGTATTGAAACAAAAAAATCCTTTTTTTCGATCTACAAGAACTATAATAATGAAATTTGGTTTGCTTTTTTCTTTTGTTGAATTGAAATCCGCTAAGAGCAGTAATTTTGGAAAACAGCTCTCAACGGGATTACGGGGATATTTATAGTAAAACTTTTGCTTTGTTCTGTTAGATTTAGACTTGAAATTTGGCTTGCATGTTCAATTTACGGAGTAGAGATCCACCGAAAATTGGTTTTGCGGGAATCCACTTGGTTTTTGAGTTACGAAAGAGCAAACATCATTCTATGCTTCAATTTTAGAGATTTTTAGAAAATGCAAATTAGATGAGTTCTGCCCTTTTTTTTTATCAACAGGTGACAGTTACAGGTATACGTATATTTTTCAATTCAATCGAATTCTTAATGCTAGGAATAATTTATACATATATATAAGCAGTAAAAATTTATAAGACATCATGAAATACCCAGCGAAGCGGGTGGGTAACAGCTAGTTTTAAATATATTGGCCAAACAAGCAATAATATCAATGTTCGATTAAACCTGCATAAATCAAATACCGAAAATTACAACAACAAAAAATCGCAATAATAATACAAAAATTGAAATTAGAAACTTCATGGCTTTGAAAATATTAATATTTCCATTCTTAGAATAGTCCCACATGTTAAAAATAGACTGTGGTGGGAGAATCACCCTATTAAAAAATTTTACAACACTATATATCCTTTCTCGCTGCATGGCCCGGCGTTGCACGGGCTTCTTCAAGTTTACAGATATTTTTGCCTTAAAAATTTCCTATTGCTCTTTTGGTGTAAGCTTTTCCTGATGTGTTTTGGACTTTCATATAAATATACGATTAAAATAATATTTTTTCGAAATTTCTTCCAACTCTTTGACCCGTCGGACTGGTCTGTTTTCCATCCGATTAGTCCGGCGACGCACGGGCTCTTTCCGTGTACTACACTTAATCCTCACGGAAATTTCCCCTTTCACTCTCTACATTAGCACTTCTCGGATAGTGTTTTATGTCATTAAAATTCTCTTTTTCCGAAATTTCTTTTTTTCCTTGTCAGGAATATTTCTTTTTCCTCGTTCAACCCGGTGTTACACGGACTTTTACAAGTGTAAAACTCTTTTTCCTTCTTTTTTTTCTCAGACATAAGATCAAATTTCTATTTTCGATTAATAATTTACAAAACTAATCTAACTTTATCCAATAAAAAGCAGTCATTGTACGATTTTTTTAAAAAAATAATTAATTTAGTAATTAATTATAGAAAACAATACTGTTTTAGTTTGTTAAAAATATATTAATTTACATCCATATATAGCTGCATGGTCCGGTGTTGCACGGGATTTTTCTTGTGTGAAACTGTTTTTGTTATTCTGTTTTTCACATACACAAGGAATAATTTTGCTTACGAACTCTCCGAAAGTTGTTTTTCCGTGCACTATAAGCCCTCAAATTCTTGAATTCTGTGGTAGGTTCATCACCAATAATTATTACTGGCTGGTTGCGATATTGACAATTATTTTCGTTGTATTTTAACAGTTCCCCGAAACGAAAAACTACCTTTTTTAAAAAGATTTTTATGTTTAAAAAAGGTCAAAAGGTAGAAATTTTCAAAATTTCGTGAATTTTCAAAGAAGTTCAATATTCCGTTTCAAATTAACTTTGAAGCATTGAAAAAGGTACAAAATGTACCAAACTTCTTAAAAAATAGTTTGATCTCTTTTCGGAAATTTAATTGAAAAAATCCATGTATATTTCTGTGCTAGAGTACGTGTTTTTAATAAAAAAAATTTCAAATAAATCACATATTAAAGGCAGTTAATTTTCATTCAAAGAGAATGCATCAGCCAAAACAAAATTCCAGTTTGGATGAAAACCGGATTTTGACGTTAACATATGTAATTAAAAAATTATGATTTCAAGGATATAGTTCACGTTAATCACAAGTTAAAAGCATTTATTTTTTAATCTGTGAATGAATTAAATCAAAAAAGCTACGTTATATTTCAGTTTACCTTAAATCAATTTTCCACGCGAACTTATGTCATTATTGCATATGTTATAAATGCATGGACCGACGCTGCACGGGTTGTTTCGAGTGTATAACTTTTTGCCATTGGGGGGAGAGAAATTTCCTCTTCCCCTCACAATTGCATCCTCGTTTGTGTATGATTTCTATATTTTGTCATTAAAATTTCCTTTTTCTAAATTTCTTCTAAGCCTTTATTCTATCGGAAAGGTCTGTTTTCCTCCCATTTAGCCTGGTGTTGCACGGGGTTTTTCTAAGAGTGTAACTTTATCCCAGCGGAAATTTCCTTTTTCCTTCTCGATGCCAGCACTTCTGGTTGAGGCTGTATGCGCAATGTAAGGGATTTCAATACTTATGTGATTAAAATTACCTTTTCCGAAATGTCTTCAATTTCTTTTCCTTTACAGACATATTCCTTTTCCCTCAGTTTAGCCCGGCGTTTACTCGGGCCTTTTCTTGTATAAAACTTTTTTCACTTCTTTTCTCCAAATGATAAGCTCTTTCTTTAAATTTCTATTTTCAATTCGTAATTTAGCAGTTTTTTAACGTTTTTAGTTAATATTTTTTCAACTAATTGCAATATCGGAATATAAATGGTAGAAACGGCTCCCTCGGATCATTCTCGGTCTTTTGGTACCTTTGGTGAGATTCTGCATCGTGCGGTTCGTGAGAAGATAGATGCACATAGATACATTGATAGACAGATACATAGATATGTTTGTTTACCTTCGAATTTTAATAGTGTAGATTAATGAAAAGGTATATTACTAGAGTAAAGATTTCTGAATTAATGAAATGCAATATATTCATTCCTATCATTCTGTTTCACCTAATTTGAAACAAACCATGTATTATACACTTATTCTTGTTTTGATGAAGTCTTACAATTTATTTTCCAGCCTTTTCACGAAATCCAAAAAGAGAGGTATTTACGATTAGGAACTATATATGGGTAAGAGTACAAAGTGTTTTTAAAATTAAAAATGCTTCAGATTTTTAATGTTTTATGTAGATATCTGTTTATATAAATAGAGTAAAACTTTCATTTAAAAAACATGTATCAAATTGAATAATTATACGCCTAGCTAATTACTTTACTTTATTTGTGAAACTTTCAACGCGCATTCACTCTCGAAAATATTTTTTTATTATTATTATTAACAATTTTTGAACGTAATAAAATATTTTATCTCCTTTATGTTAATTTATATTGCATTATTAATTTATATTCATTACTGAAATATTGCTCGAAATTTTTCCATTATGGCTTCAAACCTTGTTAAATGAGAAGTTCACCTACGAGTTTTTTAAAATTATCTAAATGACAAAGATGGAGAAAGTGAGCATTTTGGTAAAGTGATAGAGATCTCAGTGGTGATAATATTGAAGTACGCTGAATCTGAAACATACATATGTACACTCAAGAGCTTAAACATTATGACCACCCCTACATTTTGCAATGAACTTGCCTATAGGACGTGGAAGGCACGTTGAGCAGTAGAAAGTGGTATTTAACTGCTACTGGAGAGTCTGAAGAATCATTCTTTCACTTACTTCTGTGTGTGATGGGAAAAGCTGCGGTTCTAAGCAACTTTGAAAGAGGGCAGGTTCTAATGGCTCAAAGGCTCGGAACAAGTATTTCCGAAACTGCACGACTCGTGGGGTTTTCGTGATCTACTGTTGTTAGTACTTATGCAAAGTGGATGAAGGACGGTGAAACCAGCAGTAGACGACATGGTGTCGGACATTCACACGCTATCAAAGAAAAAGGTCGTTGGAGACTGTCTCGCATGGTGAAGCAAAACCGGGGTAGGACAGTGGCTCAGCTGACAGCCCAATACAATGCAGGGCCAAGTAGAATAGTATCGGAGCACACTGTTCAGCATACACTGTTGGATATGGGGCTACGCAGCAAACGTCCCACTCTTGTGCCTTTGCTGATCAAGCGTCATTGCCAACTGCGCCTGCGCTGGGCCCGGGAACTTCGTGACTGGCCTATGGATCACTGAGAGAGAGTTGCCTGGTCAGATGAAACACCGTTTGTCATTCATCACGCCAAAGGCCGTGTCAGGATACGCCGTCTTCCAGGTGAACAGTTGCTCTCTCAATGTACAGTAGTTCATACACAGGCCGGTGGTGGCGGTATTATGCTTTGGGGGACGTTCTTTTGGTCGTCTCTGGTACCCGTGGTTGTGGTAGAGCAGACCGTGAATGCTACAGGATATCTGAACATCATTGCGGACCAGTTGCACTTTTACATGGCGTCTGTTTTTCCAGCTGGAAATCGAATGTTCCAGCAGGACTACGCCCCGTGTCATAAGGGTAAACTTGTGTTGGAGTGGTTCCAGAAACATGATGCTGAATTCCAGTTAATGTCCTGGCCGCCTAACTCACCGGATCTCGATCCGATAGAATTCATTTGGGATATCATGGGATGGCAGCTCAGAGTCCAAAGACCACCAATTCGGAATATCTCACATTTGCGTGACCGTTGCTTAAACATCTGGTACAATCTGTCTCCGGCCATCTACCAAGGACTTGTGGCATCTATGCCAAGGTGGGTTGGAGCTGTATGCGCGCCAAATGTGAGCCAAATCGTTATTGACAGGAAGTCATAATGTTTTGGCTCTTGAGTGTAGATCAGATAATACTTTTTGCTAAGAAAGTTGCTGCTTAAATTTTACAACAGATACGTATACTGGTGTCCAAAAGTTAAGCATAAATCGTAAAATGCAAAAAAACATTGAGTAAATATTCGTAAAATTATTCCAAATTTCTTGCGAATATTAATTGGGTGAAGAAAAAACATTGGGTTTATGCAAAACCTTTCAGTCGACTACGTCCTGCTCGAAACACCGGTGCATGTCGGAACGCGGAGAAAACCTATTCACGTGGCGTAGGCAGTTCAGATAAGTTTCGTGCAGCTGCTATGCGAAGGAACGTCGTTAACCATCAAACAAGGTGAATGATGGCCCAAAGACGCCCATTGGACATGTTTACGAAAGGAAGAATCGTTGGAATGCTGGAATCCTCATGATCACAAACCGAAGTGTCTCGAATTCTGAATGTGGACTAGTCTGTGATCTCAAGACAGTGGCAGAGGTTTCAAAGAACGGGAGATGTTACCAGACAACCAGTATCAGGTTCACCAAGAGTCACAACCCCTCGCCAAGACCAATATCGTGTAATAAGTGCGCGACGTCAGAGGGGAAGTACTACCAGAGCACTGGGTTCGGCGCTCACAGTCACCACATGAATACGAATTTCGAGACAAACTGTTTTACAGGAGACTCAATCCTTCTGGCCTGTAAGCCAGAAGACCAGCAGTTTGCATTCCCCCTCACGTCTGCGCATAAACGCGCTCGTTTGAACAGGAGTTTGAAATATCAACATTGGAGTGGTGGGAGAGTGGCCAATGTGATGTTCTGTGACGAGTCCCCGGTTTAGTCTGAGTAGTGATTCTCGGCGGGTAACGATATGGAGAGAACGTGGAACACGTTTTGAAACAAGAAACATAAAGAAAAGACATCGTTTTCCATCAAGTGAGTAATGGTATAGGCAAGCATCATGATAGACGGCCGCACACACCTCCATTTCTTTGACACGGTGTCTGTGACTGCTCAAAGATACGGAGACGAAGTTCTTGAGCCTTATGTCCGCTTGTTTCGAGGTGCTGTCGGTCCTGACTTCATAATTCATGGATGATAGTGCGCCATGTCACCGACGGTGCTGATTGATGACTTCCTTGAAACGGAAAACATCCATGGCATGTCGTGGCCTGCGAACTCCCCTGATTTAAATCCTATCGAGCATGTATGGGATATGCTCGGGAGACTTTGCACCCACCAAGCTCCTTTACAGAACTGAAGAGAGCTCTTTAAGAAGCTTGGAACCGTTTGAGCCTACAACTCATTCATTCTCTCATAGCAAGTATAGTAAATCGCTGTGCAGCGTGCCTGGCTGTCAGAGAGGTGACCACACGCCTTAATAAACTGCAGCATCAGTATTTTCTTTAATGTTTTCTTTAATTTTTTCTTTAAAGTGTGAATCCTTGCTATGCTCAGTTTTCTTTCAAACTGCTACTTTGGATAATAAAATTAATTATTATCATTCTTTTGATTTGCTTCCTTATTTTATAACCATTTTACACTCTCATCTCACGTTCCCGCCATTTTGATTTACAGTTCCTTCTTTATTCACTAATTATCAATTATACTTAACTTTTGGACACCTTTGTAGATAGATAGATAAATAAATAGATGGATAGGTACATAGATACGTTTGCTTACCTTGGGATTTTAAAAGTGTTGATAGGCGAAACGAAATATCCAAATCAACACATAGATCAGATAATTATTTTTGCTGACAATGTTGCTGCTTAAATTTACAACAGATACGTATAATTTTTTTTCACAACTTTCATTTTATTGTTACAATGAGTTACCTTTATCAATAAAAACAAAATAAAGAAACTTACAGTGTCTTAAAAAAGTATGTAACGCACTTACTCGAACAAAAATTAAAGCGCTGTCGTTGGATATATGATGCCATAATTTAAGTTTCATTTTTTAGCCTACAACATTGACGCCCTTTTTGATTAGCTGCATAAGAATACCAGAAGATATATTAAGTGTTTATTGTGTACATTTTTGACGACTACATTT